>JAIUZE010006954.1:0-31785 GCA_022085475.1 Heliosperma pusillum
AAATGTAACATAATAGCATAGTAAACAAGCAAGCAAAGTATGAAAAGCATTCAATTGTGTTCAAAATTTTAAATTTTCTCAATTTTCTCAAGAATCTTCTCTTTCTTATTCAAAATTTGAAAAATATAACTAAAATGCAAAAAGGAAAATGCAATCCCTCCCCCAAGCTAAACATCACATTGCCCTCAATGTGAGCACAAAAGCTAAATATGCAATGAGACGCCTAATGGGAAGAAAGGAAAAATGAAAGAAGAATGAAGCGTACTAGTCAGTGCGGACTCCCCCAAGCTAGTCTTTTGGACTTTTGACAAGGAAGGTCGTCAAGGATTCTTCAAAAACTCTTTCGTCTGCAAAGAAATCTAACAAAACAACGTAAAAGGGAAAAACAAAAATAAAAATGCAAAAAGGGAAAACACGGGTTGCCTCCCGAGAAGCGCTTGTTTAACGTCTTGCTCGACGAATTTTTCCATGAAATCATTGGGTTGGGGATGGACGCTCCGTATAGACAATATCTAAACATTTGATGATAGAATTGCTATAGTAGAGTTTCAGTCTGTGTCCATTAACTTTGAATTTCTCACCATTGCTAGTCATTAGTTCCACATAGCCGTACTTGCTCACATATGTGACAGTGAATGGTCCAGACCATCGTGATCGAAGTTTTCCCGGAAAAATTTTCAGACGGGAGTTGAAAAGAAGAAGTACTTGGTCACCGACATTAAATTCTTTCTTAATTATCCTCTTGTCGTGCCAACACTTCGTTTTCTCCTTATAGATCCTAGAATTCTCATAAGCTTGCAAACGAAATTCCTCTAGCTCATTGAGTTGCAAGAGTCTCCTATCGGCGCTAAGCTTAGTGTCTAAATTTAGTTCTTTGATAGCCCAGTAAGCTTTATACTCTAACTCGACAGGAAGATGACAAGCCTTTCCATAAACCAATCGATAAGGAGATGTTTCAATCGGGGTTTTGAAAGCTGTGCGATAAGCCCACAAGGTGTCATCGAGCTTATTACTCCAATCAGTTCTAGATCTTGAGACTACTTTCTTAAGAATTGTTTTCAACTCTCTATTTGAGACTTCTACTTGACCGCTGGTATGAGGATGGTAGGCTAATCCTCATCTGTGATACACACCATATTTAGCAAGCAGAGTATCTAACTGCTTCTCTCCAAAATGAGTTCCTCGATCACTAATCACGGCTCTGGGTACACCAAAACGTGGAAAGATGATCTTCTTAAATAGCCGTATCACAGCTCTAGCATCATTAGTGGGAGTGGCAATTGCTTCTACCCATTTAGAAACATAGTCAACAACGACTAAGATGTAACGATTTCCGTTAGAAGAAGGGAATGGTCCTTGATAGTCAATACCCCAGACATCGAATATTTCAACTTCTAATATGCCATTTTGAGGCATCTCATGTCTCTTGGATATTTGACCCATTCGTTGACAAGCGTCACAAGCCATAACAAAATCTTTTGAATCTTTAAACATCGAGGGCAAGAAAAACCCGGATTGTAAGACTTTGGCTACGGTCTTGGACGGACCATGATGACCACCATAAGCAGATGAGTGGCATCCTTCTAAAACTCCTTTAACTTCCCACTGAGGGATACATCGTCTATAAAGACCATCAGAGCACTATTTGAAAAGATAAGGATCATCCCAAACGAAGAATTTTGCATCATGCAAAAATCGCTTCCTTTGGTTATAAGAAAGGTCAGAAGGTAGCTGTCGACTGACGAGAAAGTTGGCCATATCAGCATACCAAGGGGAAGAGTCAGCAATTGCCATTAATGAATCATCAGCAAACGAATCATTAATTGGTGTTGGCAATCCTATTTCAGTTACTCTTATCCTTGAAAGATGGTCATCGACTACATTTTCTGCTCCTTTCTTATCCCGGATCTCTAGATCAAATTCTTGAAGGAGCAAGATCCATCGGATAAGCCGAGGTTTTGCCTCTTTCTTTGAAAGCAGATATTTCAAAGCAGCGTGGTCAGTGTAAACAATGACTTTCGATCCTATAAGGTAAGAACGGAATTTGTCTAAGGCATAGACAATGGCAAGAAGTTCTTTTTCAGTAGTGGCATAGTTGATTTGGGCAGGATCTAACGTTTTACTAGCATAGTAAATAGCATGAAGGAACTTTTCCTTTCGTTGCCCCAAAACAACTCCAACGGCGTAATCACTCGCATCGCACATAAGCTCAAATGGAAGATTCCAATCAGGTGACTGGATTATAGGTGCGGTGATTAGAGCGCGTTTGATTTTGTTGAATGCCTCAAGACATTCCTTCGTGAAATTAAAAGGCGCATCCTTAAAAAGGAGCTCAGTCAGGGGTTTGGCTATTTTAGAAAAATCTTTAATAAACCGTCGGTAGAAACCGGCGTGGCCAAGGAAACTCCTGATTCCTTTTACATTAGCAGGTGGTGGCAGTTGTTCAATAACTTGGATCTTAGCTCGATCCACTTCAATACCTCTTTCAGAAATGATGTGTCCTAAAACTACACCTTCGTTCACCATGAAGTGACACTTTTCCGAGTTGAGAACAAGGTCGACTTCTTCACAGCGTTTTAGCACCTTAGACAGATTTGTCAAACAATTATCGAAGGAAATGCCATAGACGCTAAAGTCGTCCATAAATACTTCCATGATAGTCTCAACAAAATCAGAAAAGATACTAGTCATGCAACGCTGGAAAGTTGCAGGTGCATTACACAAGCCAAATGGCATTCGGCGATAAGCAAAAGTGCCATAGGGACAGGTGAAGGTGGTTTTCTCTTAGTCCTCAGGGTGGATAGGAATTTGGAAAAATCCTGAGTAACCATCTAAATAACAGAAATATTTGTGGCAAGCTAACCTCTCTAACGTTTGATCAATGAAGGGCAGAGGATAGTTATCTTTTCTAGTTGATTGATTCAACTTCCTGTAGTCAATGCACATACGCCATCCCGTCACAATCCTAGTGGGGATGAGCTCATTCTTCTCATTCTTGACTACTGTTGTTCCTCCTTTCTTGGGAACAACTTGGACAGGGCTAACCCATTTTGAGTCAAAAATTGCATAGATTATGCCAGCATCTAGCAATTTCAGAACTTCAGTTTTAACTACCTCTTGCATGTTGGGATTAAGACGGCGTTGACCTTGAACACAAGGTCTTTGGCCTTCTTCTAAGTTAGTTCTATGCATGCAGAAGTCAGGGCTTATGCCTGTGAGGTCTTCAAGTTTATAGCATATTGCCTTTTTATGTTTCCTCAAAACAGTCAATAGTAAGTCTAATTGATTTTCATCTAGAAGAGCACTCACTATGACCGGGCAATATTCAGACTCATCTAAAAAAGCATATTTTAGATTTGAGGGAAGAGGTTTAAGTTCAGGTTTATGTACTTCTGCCTTGGCAGGAGCATCAATTAAGCTTATGAACTCCTCAACTTCTTCAGATGGTATCTCTTTACCAGTCAAGTCCCTTTCCAGCTCACTGATCTCAAAATTGTCATTCTCAGAGATATCCTCTAACAATAAAATTGCTTCTAAAGGATCCTCAATTATTGATGGGTACAGAGATTCATCAATGATTGAGTCGACAATGTCAAGAAAACAGCAAGGCTCTTCAAGCATAGGGCTCTTCATTGCACTATTTAAGTTGTAGGTGACTTTATCATCACCTACTTCTAATGTCAATTTTCCATTCTTGACATCGATTACTGCACCCGCAGTGTGTAGAAATGGCCTTCCTAGAATGATAGGGATTTGCGAATCTTCTGCCATATCTAACACTATAAAATCGACTGGAATGAAAAACTTCCCTACTCTAACAGGTACATCTTCTAAAACTCCCATAGGTTGTTTTAAAGAACGATCTGCCATTTGCAGGGTGATACTTGTGCATTTCAGAATTCCCATATTCAATTTTTCGCAAATGGAATAGGGCATAACGCTCACACTAGCACCTAGATCGCATAAAGCTTTATCAATCGTGTAGGTGCCTATAGTGCAAGGTATAGAGAAACTACCAGGATCCTTTAACTTAGGAGGGGACTTATTTTGCAATAACGCACTGCATTCGGCGGTGAATGCGATGATTTCAACATCATCCAGAGTCCTCTTCTTTGTTAAGATATCCTTCATAAATTTCGTATAAGAAGGGATTTGAGTGATTAATTCAGTGAAGGGAACCGTTACTTGGAGGTTTTTGACAACTTCCATGAATTTACCGAATTGGGTTTCCTTATGATTTCTCCTCAAACGTTGGGGAAATGGAACTTGAATTTTGATGGGTTCCTTTTCAAGTTCATCCTTCTTTTTATTTTGTCTTCCGCTTCCTTAGCGGTGGATGGTTGGGTTTCTTTTTGGCTTTCTACTGGTGAAGGCTCAACTGTTGGTTCTTTGGGTTGCTGAGGTTCCGTATAAGTGGTACCACTCCTAAGTGTGATGGCATTTGCGGTGTCCCTCGGTTGTTCACCATGAGGTGGGAGTTGGCCTTGTTTTCTTTGGGTGATAGAGGTAGCCAATTGGGCCATTTGAGTTTCAAGCATCTTGATGGCAGCATCTTTAGCTTGATCACTCTTTTGAAATTGAGCAAACATTGAATCTTGTTTTTGAACAACTTGTAGAAGCATAGATTCAATTTTGCTCAAACTCGAGTCATTTGGTTGGCCTTGAATTTGAGGTGGTTGGTGTTGATTTTGGTATGGTTGGTTGAAGTTAGGTTGGAATGAAGGTCTCTGGTTTTGAAAACCAGGTGGATTGTAAGGCTTTTGTTGGTGTGGTATGAATGGTTGTTGAGTTTGTTGGTGGGGATTTTGAACATTGGTACTTTTGTAGGACAAAAACGGGTGGTTTTTTGTGTTTTCGTTATAGAAGTTTGAGAAAGCGTTGCCTTGCCTATATCCTTGATAGGCATTGACTTGCTCTATTGAACTTCTACAATCTTGAAAACTATGCCCTCCAATCCCACATGTCTCACATACCACTACGTGGTTAGTGACGTTAATATGTTCTTTGGATTGGGAGGAGCTTCCTACTTGTTGCTGCAGAAGGGCTAATTGGGCTTCCAAGAGTGCTACTTTACTCGAATCATCCTGCTTGGCTTTGAGCGGTATAGCACGCGAGTTGCTATACTGAGAATCGTGGATTGCCATTGACTCGATAGTCGCACTAGCTATCTCTACATCGATTTGATCGAAACGACCATTGTTAGCGGAGTCGAGGATACGACGCGATTCGCCACAACAACCGTTGTAGAATGTGATAGCCAGAAACCATGAATCAAGGCCATGATGAGGACATTCTCTCTGTAATTCTTTATATCTTTCCCATGCCTCATAAAGGCTTTCGTCGCCTCTCTGACGGAATCCAGTAATTTGACTTCGTAAGAGCGCGGTTCGTTCTGGTGGGAAGTACTTTTGATAGAAAGCAAGAGCTAGACCATCCCAATCAACTATTCCTAGGGCAACTCGGTCAAGACTATTGATCCAGAGTTTTGCCTTTCCTCTTAAAGAAAAGGGAAAGAGCATTTCTCTAATCTGTTCTTGGGATACTCCAGTTTGTCTAATTGTGGAGCAATAGTCATAGAAGTTTTGATTATGAAGGTTGGGATCTTCTGTGGCATTGCCACCAAATTGATTTCTTTCTATTAAATTGATGAAAGAAGGTTTGATTTCGAAGTTTTGAGCTGTAATTTGAGGTGTAGCGATACCCTTTGGAAGTGTATCTGCGGTGGGTTTAGAATGGTCGGAAAGTCGAACCATTTTTTGTTGCGAAGATGAAGATGGAATATTGGTTGAAGGTAGATTGAATTTTTGAAATGGAGAGGGAAATGGATCTTCTTCTCCTTCAAGAGTAGGTAAGATATCCGAGTATTTCTCACGAATACGATCTAAACTTGAAATGTCAGAAGCTTTTGAAATTTCGTTAAATAGCTTTAATCTCCTACGCAGAGTTCTTTCTAGTTCGGGGTCCAAAGGAATAGGGGTCCCTAGTCTAGAAGATCTGGGCATAAGATAGAAAAGCTAAGATGAAAAATCAAGAGAGGTCTAAACGAATCTGAGTTCCTAAAGACTAGATAAAACTAATCGTGATAGAAATCACAATAAAAAGGAAAACTAAACCGTGCTCCCCGGCAACGGCGCCAAAATTTGATCAGGCCTGTCGCAAGCCCGATGCAAAGATAAATTACCCAGACTAGGCTAATAACAAATTAATGTAATTAGGGAAGTAGGGGTCGATCCTCAGGGAGATGGTGTTTCCTATGGATTGTGAATCGTCTCACAATTGAGTTTTATCTAATGATTTTCTGGGTTTTGGATTTGGTGATGTCTAAACTAATAAAGAACATAAATAAAAACAAAACAAACTGAAATGGAAATGATAAAGCAGATAATAAATTAACAATAATGAGAAGCATCTAGGGAAATAGGTTCACACATGTAGATTGACATATTAATGAAATTGGATTTAGGATAAGCAAATAATTCATTGAGCGTTCGTAAGAATGGTGTGTTCATTACAATCATAGATCAGATGGTCTAGCAGGCTTTTAGTGCGATTTACTAGGTCTTAATCCACTATGTCACGCTTTGTCTATTCAATTCCTGTATATCTACCTTGGAAAAGAATTCCATACTAGTCAATGATTGTGATCAAGAATCGTCAACTATCGTTAAAGTCCAAACATGCATAGACACAATGTTTTAAAAGCACAATTTCCTTTATCCAATTATCATATTTTAATCAATCTAACATGGCTACCCTACACCCTAGAAAGGTGACTACTCACTCATGATTATGTTGGTATTAACAATGAAAGTTAAGGTAGACATATTTAGTTGAATTTGACAATAATTTAGACTCTCTATGTGGCGATAATAACGACGCTATATGACAATCCAAGAAATGAAACTATGATTATAACAACGTAAAAACGAATCTAAATGATACGAATGGAAAATAACAAACAAATGGAAAGCAATAAAGAATGATAAACAAAGGATAAATTAGGAATACCTAGGTGACGATCAACGATGAAAGCGATAACAATAATAGAAATCCCTCGCATAGAAATATCGTATCTTGAATTACAACTCTTGAACCCAACAAAGTAGATACAAAAATTGAAATTCTATTTAAACTAAGCTAATGTTTTGAAAGGAAATGGACAGAAATAAACTAGAAACAAATGATAAAAGAAGAAGAAAATCTAAACTAGGAAGACTAAAGCTAAAAGGAAATATAAGACAAGATTGTGTAAGAAAATGTATATGATGTTGGATATATGGATGCATGATATGAGGGGCTTGGCACATCTATTTATAGTATTAGGGTTTCGTGGAGAAGAGGTCGGGTAATAACTACATAGGGCGAATTTAGGAAGAAGGAGCCGCAATGCACTAAGCAGCAGGAATACCCGATTGGGTACACCACTTACCCGATCGGGTAAGTTGTCTTCTGGAAGCTCTTGACTAACTCTTCAACTTCCTTTGCTTTGACTTGACTTACAACATCCCCCTTGACTCTACAATCGGGTTTGTTGCTTGGATATGATGTAAAGCGATGAATTCTCCCGCCTAATTGATTGGTCTTCCGACAACTAAGAAACCGTCTTTGCTTCTTCTCCCCCTTAAGTTAGTGAACCTTCTCGAAATGCCTTACACACGGTCAAGCTTGCATCTTCAAATCGTCGGGTTCTAGGCAAATGCTCGGAAATATAGAAAAAGGGCGTAGAAACGTCACTTTCCCTACAAAACAAGTTAGAACACAGGAATTCGCCTAGAAGACGATATTAGCTCATAAAATGGCTTAACAAAGCACAAATGACAAACAAAACCGAGCTAAAGTGGGGGTTAAAATCATACAAATATTCACTTATCAACGGTGCTAGTGCGTTTCATTTAGCGTGAGAGATGTCGTCTTTGTGTCGTTGTATTTGAATGCGTGATTACATGATTGATTATTCATGGTCATTGCATGACTTGGCATGGTTTGTTTGTCGAGTCTCTATCTTATCAAACTTATACCGCTAACGGTGAGATGTAAGCCCTAGTGAGCGTATTCGGTTGCCTAAGAGTGTCTTCCCCGAGTCTTTGTATCACATGATGGATTCGGACTTGTAACTCTTATGCTCTTATCATTTATATATCGAATTGCCTATCTATCTTATCGTATCTCACATGTATATCTATATATGCATGCTTCTACTTTTGTATTTCCTTATATGTACGTTTAATGTGATATGGCTGGGAGAACCCGGAGTTACTCCCCACTGACTGTGGCGTTCATGTTTTTCATGGATGAACAGGTTGCTTGATTTGGATGGCTTTTTGCTATGATATTTTGGGTTCGGGTGTGAGCTAGCGGGCGTTGTCCCTGGAAGTTTCACCTCTAGACGATTTTAGCTTATTTGCTAAACACTTTTACTTTGTTAACATTTGGAGAGATTACGTCTCTTATCTTATAGTATTTTGTATTCGGTTTGTAAATTGACACTCCTCGTATACTTATCTTGCATGTATAAAGGTTTTTAAAATACCGTATTTCCGCTTATTAAATCGCATGCTTGTATGTTTATTTCCGCATTCGCGAGGGTTGTCACAACGGTCCTAGTCTAAACCTGGCCAGACTCTCGGAATAAACGTGTTCCGATTCGACAAGCGATGACATTTCGCATCCAAGACTCGGTCAATCATAGAAGGCGAGTACCCCAAATTCGGTCGACATTCACGAAAGAGGCGTAAAAGAGCACAAGCATCAAAACAAGCGTTACGCTACATGCAAATGACATCACCTCGCAAGTATACAACATTTGACGGCCGGGTCGATCAACGCAAAGCGTTCGCCTCCCAACAATGTCGTCATATGCCCACTAACACATGAAATTAAGCAGTAAGGATACACTCCTCGTTCCGACATTCCAGCCTTACGAACGTGGAGGTAGCCAAGGGAATGAGAGTACAAAGCACATAACAAAATAGTGCTCAAACCGTAACATTTGTAAAAACCGACTCAAAGTGGGACATACCAAAAACCGTCACAAAACATGCGATACAAGCGAATGAAATATCATATATTCGAAACATTAATATTTAAAGTCACATCGTAAATTTATACGATAAATGAACCATGCGAACTATTATAAATGAAAACGTAAATAAGAATCACAAAGAAATTCCAGCAGAGTGCCAGCCGGTCAGGTGGACCGGCTGCCGGCCACCCGGCTGGTACCAAATATCATGTGAAAAACTTAATGAAAGATCAGTGTGTCCCAGCCGGTCAAGTGGACCGGCTGCCGGCTACCCGGCTAGGACCAGAGGTATATGAAAATATGAAGTCAAATATGGTGTGTCTCAGCCGGTCGGCTGACCGGCTGCCGGTCGGCCGGCTGAGACCAATATCATGCATCAAATATTACGTAACATACACAATATACAGCCACTACCCCAGCCGGTCAGCTGACCGGCTGCCGGTCGGCCGGCTGGGGACCAATATGCACGAAATCAACAATATTCACCAAGGATCAATATTTAACCATCATTATCTATTATCATAAATCATCAATTCTCATATCAATTCTCAACAAACAACAAGTATCATCATCAACACAATTTCTAAGCTTACTAATCATATTCTAAATACGATTACTAATCTAGAAAACACATAAAACACGTAAATGATATCGAGTAACCCTTCACCGTTACATTTTTGCGTTTTCACTCCGCCTCAAGGTCCTCTTCAATTAAGAAGTAGTCTTTGTCGGGATCTTGGAGGTCACCACCTACAAATAGTTAATAAAAGATGAATATAATTCACCTTGAGAAAGACGGATAATTTGAAAAGCGAGAAAGACGGTAGTTTTACTACCAATACGGATAGAGGACGATGAGAGGGGAAGAATGAGACGAACCTAGGTGAATTTGAGCGAGAAATGAGAGAGTTGAGACGATTCTAAGGTGGATCAAATATGGAAGCTAGGTTTTGGGGATTTCTTGGTGAGGAAGAAGGAGATGTTGAGTTGTGAGGAAGTTAGGGTTATGAGGGAGTATGAGAGGAGTAAGTGGAAAAAGTCAAGGAAAAGTCAATGACGTCTTAAGACGTGATTTATTTGAAAACTCGCGTAATCTCCAAATACGAACTCGGAAATTCTAATTCAGACACGGGAAATTTAATTCTAAACAAAAACTAAATTTCGCTGAAAAGTATCCGTAAAATATTTTTACTATAAAAAATAGGGTACATTTGCGGGTGTTACACCATATTGCTAGGACTGGAGGTTGATTCTAATCTCTATATTTATATTATGCATTTCGGTTATGACTCGCATTTCATATATTATAATTTCGTTATAATCCTTAAATTTCATGTATGAAATATACCGATATTTCCCACAATCTATGGTAGATAATTCCGATCAGACAGTTACTTTCCAGATCGAGGAAACCACTCTTGATATGATCATATGCAAGTACGACCTGCAAGACACCTTGCATTGAGTGGGAGATTGTAATAGGACAAGAGAATTGGCGACGCACACTTGTCTCGGACAAGTGGGAGATTGTTGGAGTAATGTCCTCAACAATAGTGCGATCACATAATTAAATCTCAATAATAAGAATACAAAGGGATGATGAGTATTATAGTCAACTGGTCAACATAAATCGGTAACGATTGGCGCAATTGAGTTTGACGTTATTGTCGTGTGACGGTGGTGATCAGTTGATCCCTTGAGGTCACACCTAAAGGACAATCCCCTAATCATGTTCATTAATTAATTGTATAGCGATACAGATTAATTGATCCCTTAAATTGAACCACGTTTATATTGTAGGTAAGAAATATATCTTATTGTAATATGATTAAATGAGATTCCTTTTAGTAATTTAATTGTTATATTACTAAGAATGCATTATGTTTATGAAACATTTGAGATAAGCAAAATTGGTTGATTATAATTACAAATTGTTGTGGATTATATTAACCAAATATGAGATGACCCATTTTATTTACATGAAATTATAAAATGTGACTTAAAATGTTAAGTCTAATTTCTTTGTTATGAAATTTTATTTAAATTGGTTAAATGCACATTTATAAGCAAAGATTACATGTTACATGTCACATGTCATATTTGTGACAAATGACAAATTGCAAAAATAAAATGGACACCCATTTTAAGTGGGGTGCACCGGTTTTGTAGTGTTTTTTAGGGTGATTAGTTTTTGTGTATTATTCTACTTTCGAATTAGACAGAATCATACACTAGACTATTACCAACACTCAACCTTATGCATTGTTAAGAACAAAATGAAAGGGACAACACCCACCCATGTGGTGTGGGTGTGGCCGGTCCATGTGATCAAGACAAAGAGGACAAGTTTCCTCTTATATAACTCACATCATCTTATTTCATTTTGTATGCAATCTCCACTTCTCTCTAAATCACTTTCTTTCTCTAAAACTCAAGAAATTTTCACATAATTTATAGTTCATATTCTAATAAAATTACTAGTGTAGTAATAGAGATTTATTTTAAAGGGTTACTACTCATAATACTAGTGTAGTATTTTAGTAGAGATAAAAAGGGTTGTCTTGGGTGCTACTAATAGGAGTCTTCTTATACTAAGAACTTGGAGATCATCCTCATATTCATAGCTCAAGAACAATATTTGAAAGGAGTTCAAATATTGTGCCCATATTACATCATAATCAATGTAAGAAATTGTTGTTTCCTCATTTTTGTTATGCATGCATAAGGTCTAAATGGTTTAAGAGTAAACTATTTGTAAAACGATATTAGAAATGTCTAATATCGAGTTTAAGAAACTTTCAAAGATATGGACAAGGTGGTAAATGCACGCCCTCGTTCGAGCTTATTTTAAGAGGTCGAGTGATCTACACTAAAGAGATACGACCTAAAGTATTTCAAGTCTATCCTACTAGTTAAGAGTAAAAATTAGAACAAGTGACTAAATAAAAAAACATGTGCTCATTTACTCAGTTTTGTTTAAAACTCGAAAAGAACTACGATGATCCTATTACAAAGGTTAATATATTGAAGACAAGTAGCCGCTTCAGATGTCGTTTTCAATTCTTGTTCCTAGCACAATTAAGTCTTTGAACGACTTTATGTTCTGGTACCTCAGATGGTTTGCATAAACAGGTCTCAAGTTGTTCACGAATTTTTCCACAAGAGCGGCTTCATCCGGGCGTTCGACAAGCTGTGTGCTAGTCTTCCTCCACCTACTTAGGAAGTTGGTGAAACCTTCTTTCTCATTCTGGGTAAGAACCTCTAGAGTGCGCATGCATTGAGGCGAGCATATGCATGGTCTTGACTCATTTGGAGATGAATGAGCGCAACTAGGATTTGATCATTACCATTTGGCGCGGGTTGATGAACACTTGCTTGACTGGTTCCTGGCATCTTGAAAACTGGGCAAGAGACCGACGAAAGAATCAAAACACGATCGACCAATCTAGCACACTTACTCAAAAAGACTCGATTTGTGAAGTGGGAGTGTGCCACTGTGTTTTAGTTAGTTTTGAAAATGACTGGTTTTAAAATGTTTGTCCTAGACAACCGTAGTGTGGTTGTAGGAGGGTTGACCCGAAGTAGAAAAATGATTTTGACTTGTAAAGTGGGAGTGTGCCACTATGTTTAAGTGAATTTTGAAAATGACTGGTTTTAAAATGCTTGTCCTAGAACAACCGTAGTGTGGATGTAGGAGTGTGGACTCGAAGTGGAGAAATGATTTTGACTAGACACTCGCACAGAGTTTCGACTCAATTTGCACTAGTTTAGGCCACCTTTGAAAACGCTTTTCAGTTTTCAAAGGATTTTGGTTTTGAAAATTTTCTCATGGTTTATTTACAAAGTGGTGATCACGTAAGGGTTATACACATTTAAACAGGCCGAATAACGGTATGCTGAGTGCATTTTAAAATGGTTTTGGCTTAAAGGGTGGGTTGCCATACCAAGAAATCAAACCCAAGGTCTATGGAGAGGTCCGCGCCAAACATGAGTAAGGCCGGTTCCTAGTCCATTCACCCGAGTAGTGAAAGCCCTTGGTGCTAACTTGAGTACACACAGCAATATGGTTGACGTCAATCACTATCCATCCTTAGGCTCAGATAAGAATTTGGACCGTCCAGATAGGACGATTGGTCGAAAGGGTTGGGTTAGGCCTAGGAAGGCCGAATAAAACGACCTAGGAAGGTCGAGTAATGAGAACTGACAACTGTGTTAGACATATTATTCCCTAACCTCGTTCAAGTTTCACCCTGGGTAACACGTAAGTGTATAATACCCAGCGGGGTCACCAAACTGTGATACACGGGTGTCACGATCCTTTCCAAAATTGTGGTGCACGGTATACCACGGCTGGAGAAACGATGGACAAGCGTGAAAACACGCATTTGTGGAGTCGCCACCAAATTTATTGGGAAGTTGGAACCGTTCGAATACTTTATGTCATGTCAAGACACAAAGGAATGACATGAAGACTAAGAACTCGTTACGCTTAGCATTCTATGTCTAGAATGGCTATCGTGGATGCCAATGAACACATATGTTCACAGAGATCCTGAGTAAGGGGTGAGGGTACGTATTAGGAAGTTCTTTTGATCGAACACCTAATCCCGTCCGCCTCAATAGCGGCCTCTACTAATGATTAGGGAAAATCTCCAGTTATCGATATGATGTCGGTTATATGCATGTTATGCAACATCCACGTTTTAATCCTAACATGTGAGCTTAGACTATGCCGGTAGACATGTAGTTTAGCATTTAATTAGGTCGAAGTAGGATTTAGGATTGATTGGCATGTGAGAACACAAGTAATTAAATCATAAAATGATGAAATAGAACTATAAAAGAAATATTACAATTGACTACAACGACTATGGGATCTATGTCGGAAATAAGTTTGAAAGATAAATTGAAAAAAAGAAAATAATTAATAAAACTAAACGAAATCAGATTAGCAGTGATAATATGAATATTAGTCAGTTAATTACCTAATTAAACTACGTCAAAGCAAACCAGGAAGTTCAGATACAGAAACCAGCCCGGAACGGGCGCAGCAAGAGGTGCGCCCTCTAGAAGAGACGCGACACTCTGTGTGTTTGTTCCTGAGTTGGGTTCTGGCTGTGAAACCAGAATAACTCTCATTTAGTGTTCGTTGATGATTTACGGTTTATTAATGATCTATAAGTCGGATTTAAGTGATTTAAGAGATTAAATTATAAGACTAAAACCCGCTGATATTGACTATTAGGGATCCAAGTCAAACAAACTAAATAAAGAAAGACTAAGGAAAGAGGGTTTGAAAACAATTTTGACATAAATCCGACATGAATCTTACATTAATTAAAATAAAGTACAAAAGATGGGATTAAACACCCTCAGACTTACATGTTGACGAAACGAGATATGAACCAAAGTTATCGATTTAGCGATTGCTCGACTCGAATGTAAAGAAAGTGCCCTCGTAAGAGGAACGGTCGATTAAATTAAGTTGATTAAAATTGATTATTGTTGAGTTGCTCAAATTGGTAGGTCAATGCAATAACGTGATAGGTACCTAGAAGGATCTCAGCTTACGTGGTCGATTGATCAAGCATGTAGTTGTCAAAATGCTGAGAGCAAAGTCTAGAATGTAAAGAGAAAAAAAGAAGAGGCGGAACACTCTTGGAAGAGGCGCAGCAGCTGCTGCGTTGTTTCCCAAGCAGTTTCCTACTTTGAAAGAAAGATTTCCGCGTTTCTTTATGGGAATTGCGGGAGATTTCGAATTCTTTTCTAAATAAAATATGAATATATTTTACCGAGAAAGATAAGTTTTGAAACATTAAAATATCCGGAATATTCTCGAGTGTTCAAGTATGGTTTTGAAAGACGGTTTATAGAAAATGAAGCGGTTTTTGACCCGGACTACCAAATGAGTCTAATGACTGTCAAAACAACCGTATCGGCACGTAAATGACGACCAAGGGGTAGACACAACAGTTTAGGCTATCACTTGACGATAAACTTTATGAATTGTCACAAATCGTTGCGCATACCAAACATGCGGTCCAATCATCACTAGGCGGTTGGCGGAAGGTGTAGATTCGAGGTATCTACAGCTGTAAAAACTTAAAACATAAAAATGAATGAGTCGGGTGTGTACCGGAAGTGGCAATTGCAACAGCTAGACGAGATTAGAAATGAGTCGTATGAAAATGCGGCGTTTTTCAAGGAGCGAACAAAAGCGTGACATGATAAGATGCTTGCTAGGAAGACATTTTCCATTGGTCAAAAGGTTTTGCTTTACATCTCCCATCTTTGCTTATTTCCGAGTAAGCTAAGGTCGAGATGGGTTGGTCCATTTATTGTCACTCAAGTATTTCCACTTGGAGCGGTGGAGATTCGTAGTCCGTCTACAGAGAAGATTTTCAAAGTGAATGGACACCGTCTCAAACAATATTATGACGAATTTCAAAATGAAGTAGTCGAGGAAGTCAATTTTATCGGCCCAATTTATGAAGATTGAGCTTCACATTTCCATGTCGAGCCACGACATTAACTAAGGCGCTTTACGGTAAGCAACTGATTTGCTTTTATTGTTTATTTGAATTTTAGATAGTTCAATTTCCATTATTATTGATTTAGTTTTATATTATCGAATATATTCTTATTTAGGTTTTGTAGGAAAAAAAAGAAGAAGAAAAAACACGGAAATACAAGACGACCTTCCCCGCGACCTTCTCCTTGTCGCCACCCTCAGCTCACCAGACCACTGTGAAACTTGTGTGTATCCTATCAAGGGGTTCGAAAACAGACCACTGTGAAACTTGTTTCGGCTATGAAGATGGTAAAAACAATCAAGAAGGGTTACAAAGCTTTCTTATGTGTTGTAACTACTTCTACCACTTCGTCTTTGCCTTCATTGGAAGATGTGCCAATTGTTCAAAAATTTCCAGATGTATTTCCCGATGAATTACCCGGGATTCCTCCTGAAAGAGATGTTGAATTTTCCATTGATCTAGTTCCTGGAACTGGACCAATTGCTAAAGTTCCTTATCGTATGGCTCCTTCCGAATTGAAAGAGTTGAGAATTCAACTTGATGATTTGATTGAGAAAGGCTTCATTAGTCCTAATGCTTCTCCTTGTGGTGCGCCCGTGCTCTTTGTCAAAAAGAAAGACGGTTCTATGCGAATGTGCATTGATTATCGTGAGTTGAACCGTGTTACGATCAAAAACAAATATCCTCTTCCGCGTATTAATGATCTCTTTGACCAGTTACGTGGTGCTTCAACTTTTTCAAAGATTGATCTTAGATCGGGTTATCATCAAATTCCCATTCGTGAAGGAGATATTCCCAAAACTGCTTTTAGCTCGAGGTATGGCCATTTCGAATTTAACGTGATGCCATTCGGTTTGACTAACGCTCCAGCAATATTCATGGATCAAATGAATCGTACCTTCAGCGAGTACCTCGATAAATGTGTTGTGGTATTCATTGATGATATTTTGATCTTTTCTAAATCTGAGGAAGAACATGCTGATCACCTCCGAACCATTTTGGGTGTTCTTCGACGCCAAAAATGGTATGCTAAGTTCTCCAAATGTGAATTCTGGTTGCCCGAGGTATCTTTCCTTGGTCATGTAATTTCAAAAGACGGTGTTATGGTCGATCCAGCTAAGATTGAGGCCGTGGTAGAGTGGAAGAGTCCGAAAAATGTGTCCGAGATTCGGAGTTTCCTTGGTTTAGCGGGTTATTACCGTCGGTTTGTGAAAGATTTCTCTAAATTAGCAAGACCGATGACTCAATTGCTAAAGAAGGAAGCAAAGTATATCTGGACCGATGAATGTGAAAATGCCTTCTTGGAACTAAAGAAGAGGTTGACTACCACACCGGTGTTGACTTTACCAGATGATGAAGCTGATTATGATGTCTATTGTGATGCTTCTAAGCATGGTTTGGGATGTGTCTTAATGCAGAATAGAAAAGTCATTGCATATGCTTCTCGACAACTCAGGGTTCATGAAGTGAACTACCCGACTCATGATCTTGAGTTAGCAGCTGTGGTGCATGCATTGAAAACTTGGAGACACTATCTTATTGGGGTTCATTGTCGAATCTATACCGATCATAAAAGCTTGAGGTGCATCTTTACTCAGAATGAGTTGAATATGAGGCAGAGAAGATGGTTAGAGTTAGTGAATGATTATGATGCCGAGTTGATTTACCATAAAGGAAAGGCAAATGTTGTGGCAGATGCATTGAGTAGAAAGACTAGTCATTCATTAAATGCTCTTAGTACTTTACCCGATGAACTAGTATCAGAATTTCAGAAGCTTAAGATACAGTTTGTTGGGAAGGGATTCGATTATCTTGGTGATTTGACTGCGGAACCCGATTTCTATCGAGAGATTCGTACTCGTTTACCGGAGGATGTTACTTTCATCGCCATACGAGCAAAAATACTACTTGGGCAAGCTAAAGATTGTGTGGTGGATAATGATGGCTACCTTCGTTACCATGGTAGAATGTATGTTCCGAGGAGTGCCGAGTTGAGAAAGAGAATACTTGATGAAGCTCACCTTTCTCCTTATTTCTAATTCATCTGGCGTGACAAAATGTATAAAGATTTGAGAACCACCGTTTTGGTGGCCTAGATGAAGATTGAAGTAAGGAGTTTGTTAGTAATGTCTTACTTTGTCAGAAGGTGAAGAGCGACATCAAAGACCCCGAGGTTTGCTACAGACCTTTGGAAATTCTCTTTGAAATGGGAGTCCTATTCTATGGACTTCGTGATGGCGTTCCCTAGCAACTTCTGTGGAAGGATCCATCCCCTGGGTTTCAGGTTGTTGACCGTCTAACCAAGTGTGCCAGATTCGTGCCTATCAAAGAAACTTGGAAGATAGATGCTTTAGCTGGTGCCTATGTGAAAGAGATAGTACGCTACCATGGAGTTCCTAAAGATATAGTTTCAGATCGTGATCCGAGATTTGGTTCCCGATTCTGGACGGCTTTACAAGAAGCCATGGGTAGTAAATTGTTGATGAGCACAGCATTTCATGCCGCTACTGATGGTCAAACTGAGAGAACAATCCAAACTTTGGAAGACCTTCTTCGGGCTTGTGCTTTAGACTTTCACTCTTCTTGGGAGAAATGTTTGCCTCTGGTGGAATTTTCTTATAACAACAGTTATCATGCTTCTATCAAGATGTCACCGTACGAGGCTTTATACGGTAGGAAGTGTCGTAGTCCTGTTTGTTGGGATCAAGTCCAGGATGATCATTTGTTGAGTCCCGACATAGTGACTGAAACGATTGATCAAGTTCAAGTCATTCGAGAGCGAATGAAAGCCGCTCAAGATAGACAAAAATCCTATGCCGATGTCCGTGCGTCGACCACCTTGAATTTGATTTTATGACCGAGTTCCGTAAAGTTTCACCAATGAAGAGGAGTGAAACGGTTTTGGATTGAAGAAGTTGAGTCCTAAATATATTGGACCGTTTCGTGTGCTTACGAGATTGGTCCCGTTTGCTTATCGTTTGGAATTCCCTCCGAACTTGAGCAAAGTTCATGATGTGTTCCATGTTTCTCAGTTGAAGAAGTATATCAGTGATCCGAGTCATATTATTCAAGAAGAAGTGTTGGACTTGGAACCTAATTTGGCTTTGGAGGAAAGGCCGCTTCGTATACTTGAAAGGGCTAACAAACAACTCCGAAACAAGGTGGTGCCTTTAGTTCGTATCCTTTGGCGTTGTGGAAACGTCGAATCAGAAACTTGGGACCCCGAAGCTAAAATGTTAGCTAAATATCCCGAACTCTTTGCTTGAGGTAAATTTATTTCTTCCTTTCCTATTTCTATTCGATTTATTTTCGAATATTTCGTTCCTTCTATCAAATATCACTTCTTATAGCTAGATTACTATAAGTTTTAGTTAGAAATTTTAGGCATAGCTAGTGGAATTATTATCGAATAAAAGCTTTTAGAAATGTTTTATGATTTCAAGTATTTTACCGTTAAGGAGTGTTGAGACTCGTTATTGGAGACGTTCGATAACTAGTTTTCTCATTTATTGATGCGAAAATGTATCTTTTAAAGTCTTTGACTTGGGACGTTGATGTTCTTAAACTGCAGATGAGAACCTTCCGTGCCAGTGATAAGACCCTGTATTTTATAATGATTATATTTTTAACAATTTTGAATTAGACCTACATATATGTTACGTTCCTTCTTCTAAGTTTCGCAGACGAAACTTTTTTAAAAGGAGGGGTGATTGTAAAACAACCCGAAAAATGCCAATGTTTCTAGTAAATATTTACTAACACTTTTCAGTAGAACGTAAGTTTTTAAAATGGGAATTTTTGTTCCGAGTCTTATTTTGAAATTCCGCGTTCGTATTTGGAATTTTTGAGGGATTCCATGAAAAGACCGTTTTTAGTCATCTTTGACTTTTCTTTACTTTTAAGTCGTCTTTGACTTTTCCTTGACTTTTTAAAGTCGTCATTGACTTTTTCTTGACTTTTAAGTCGTCCTAAACTTTTCTTGACTTTTAAGTCATCTTCGACTTTACTCGACTTTTCAGTCAACTTTGACTTCCGCTGACTTTTTCCCGACTCGTCTCATAAGTATGAAGACCGAAATTTTATTTAAAAAAATAATATTTTTGATTTATTTGTTATTTAGATTTAATAAGATTTATCATAATTTAATATAATTATTTTGAATTTATTCGGAATTTAAAGAATAACGTTTACGGTTTTAACCGAACGTTATTTAACTATTCCCGACTCATCGTAAATCCCGTAACAAAATCGAAACTCGACTTTGGCATGAGTCACCCGCGCGTGTCATCGCTTTCCACTCACCATTAGATATTTTATTTATTTTGATTAAACTAATCAAAATATCTAGATATTTATTAACTTTATCGATCAGTTAACGAAAATTACGCAAATCGTTTACAAAACTGATCCGACAAACACAATTCTACACGGCTCAACCTCCCTCTAATAGCCTTGATATTTTCATTTCTTTTGATACAATAATCATAATATCTAGATATTTGTTGTAATTAACTTTATCGTTAATTATATTTAATCGTTTACCGTAAAATAATTATTAAACGCGAGTCAATTACGTAACAACAATTTCAAAACTCGACAGCCTTATTTGCCTATATTTACACGGCACACACACACCCCACATTACTCACAAACAACTTTTCATTTTACAACAAATCAAATTAAGATCAAAACATCACTTTATTTGGTCGTTCTTCGTGTTCTTCGTCGTTCATCATTTGTTCTTCATCGTTCTTGAGCAAAACCTTCATAAAATCTTCGTTTCTTAATTAAATCCATCCTAATTTATATTTCTAGACTCTCCTCTTCGCTCCTCATCTTCACGTCCGGTTATATTTCAATTCCGTCAAGATCGTTTTCAACACTTTAATTATGGAAATTCATATTTTTAGTTCTAATAATGTTTTTCTTGTTATTTCTTATAGGGGAAGATTTTGAAGACGAGTTTGGAGACTCGTATATTTTGGGTGAAGATTAGTAGGAGGGTTTTTTATTATTATACTTCTTATTATTTGGTGCTAATTGTTTTGGCTAGCTAAGGTAACAATTCCGTTTTACTCGACGAATTAATGTCACATAGTCTTTAGTTTTGGTTCATGTTATGGTTTTTATGATTTTAGTTAGTAACATAGCTTTAGCTTTTGTTTCTTGATTTTGGTTCATCTTTTGGTTTTTATGCATGTTGTTATGATTTATGGATTTTTGGTAGTAATATGATAAGTAGTGGTTTTTATCATGTTGATGAATTTGGATGATTTTCCATAAGATATGATTTTTATGATTTTGTATGAAGTTATAATATGTTTAGTGTTCTTAGTAAATTTTGATGATTTTCCATAAGTTATGATTTTTTATGATTTTGTATGAATTTATAACAAGTTTAGTGTTCTTAGTAAATTTTGATGATTTTCCATAAGTTATGATTTTTATGAATTTGTATGAATTTATAACAAGTTTAGTGTTCTTGATAAATTTTGATGATTTTAATAAGTTATGATTTTGTATGGATGATTGTTAAAATGGTGGTTTGATGATTAAAACATGTTAGAAATTTATGTGGTGTTTGATGTGGTGGAACCGTGGGCATGGTGGCTGAACCGGACCAACCAGACCGGTCCAGGCCGGTTCAGACCGGTCTGGGTTGGTCCATGGTGGGTCCGGGTTTTGGTCTTTGGGTTGTGTCGATGTTTGATTGCTTAATTGTTGTTTTGACGGGTTTTAATTATGTTAAGCATGCGGGAAAATATTAGAAATCGGTTTTAGAAAATTAAAGCAAAACAGCCCATTGTTGTCAAAACAGGCCGTGGGGCCCACCCAGGCCCATGTGGGGTCCGGCCCAACTCAGCCCGTGGGTCCCACTTTGGGACTTGTGACGGTTTTTGAGTTATCGTCATTTTTATCGCGTTTTGTAATAATTAGCAAGCGAGAAATATTAATAAGTAAAATATTTAATTAAAAAGGTTTTTCATTAAATTATTATTTCTCACATGTTAGAAATGATAAGACGAGATCGTAGTTTAATTGGATATTAGTTAAGTCAAACGGGGTTTTGTTATAATATAATACTTCACATGTTAGAAGTTAATAAAATAACATGTATGGAATATGTTGATTTTTATGTCTATGTCTATGTGATAAAGACTCTGTTTCTAGCCGGTTTGATCCAACGGGTTTGGTCAAACTAAGCTCTAGTCAGCCCCGATTTGACTGATGACCCGTCGCGGGACTCGGGTCGGGGATTTGTCTTCAAGTGAGGTTGTATTTAATTATGAATTAGCCTTAGTAGATATGAGGCGATATGATATTGGATTATTATTGATATGCAATTAGTCACATGATAGGATGTTTTTCCCGTGACTGTTTTATTATATGGTTGGTGTCGTGTTGACTAAGTACCCATAGAGAATTATGAGTATATGGCGTCTTGACCATGCTAATTCTAAATGAGTAGCTTGGACCACGACATTGATAGGTCCGTACTGTCTTTAACGAGTATATAGTTCATGGTTAATAGCTTTTGTGTCCCGGCTTGGGGGGTTTATATCCAAGTCGGGGCATGGCATCCTAAGAGTTCCGCTTTGGGAAGGGAGCCAGCTTAAGTACTAGCCATCTCTGCTTAGGGGGGCGCCTAGTAGAGTTTCTCATAGACGGTTATGTCATGGGACGGGGAATGGAATAGCTGTTGTCGCTAGGTCTGATCAGTCTAGGACTAGGATGTTTTCCTACCTTGTGGTATAGCCTCGAGTTACAGAAGTCGACTATTGACTGCCCTAGGAACTTATGCCTGTTTGTAGACTTATTGGTCTTTCATGTTTGTATGATTCTATGAGTTCTAGAAGGTGAGATGCAAGCCGGCTAGGATTGATAGAGTTTGGATTACCGATTGTTAACTGATTCACATGATTACGTGTTGATTAGGGTTGAGTGTATCAGGGCCATGTTACATGGTAACCGCTGAGCCAGCATACCAGCTTCCCTACCTCGTGTTATATTTTATTATCGGATTCACATGATAGCTTTCATATGATAGGTTATATGTTAGTTAATTGTTTCATAACATGAAAAGCATATCATATATGTTAAGGTTTGTATTTTCTATATACATTGCTTTTATGTTATTCATGTTTCATTAAACTCGACATTTCGTGGCTGGGAGGACTCGGAGTTACTCCCCACTGACTGTGGCTTCCGTGTTTATATTGAATGCGGTCGAACAGGTGGTGAATGCATACATTGGGTACATTGACGAGCTAGCGAGCGAAGTATTACCTTGGACCTATATTCGGTTCTTAGATTGTATATTATTATACACTCTTTTATTTCCGTATTTATACGGGAGATATGTCTCCCGTCTTGTATATTTCGTTTGTAGAATATTATTTCCGTTTTGTAATGACCTTTTATTTTATGACACCTTCTTTATGTTTTAGTATTATCTTTTATGTATTTAAATAATTTTTTTTCTTTCCGCAAATTTGAGGGTGTCACAGGGGGAGTTGTACCAATGTGGCTTCCATCACCCTAGTGAACAAGCTAAGTCTGATTACTCAAGAGCATCCACACCCCTACAAACTGAGATGGCTTAACAAAAGGGCTGAGGTGAGGGTTGATAGGCAATGCCTGGTCCCATTCTCTATTGGTAAGGTATACCAAGATGAAGTGTTGTGTGATGTAGTACCAATGGATGCTTGTCACCTACTACTAGGGAGGCCTTGGGAGTTTGATAGGAACACCACTCATCAGGGGAGGGATAACACCTATAGCTTCAGGCATGGGAGAAAAAGGGTAACCTTGACACCTCTACCACCCAACCAGAGGAATTATGGGAGTCCCAATGTGCCAGAGGAGGTCAATGGGGTGTTGTTTTTATCAGAGGCAGCTATGATCAAAGAGATGAGGCAGGAACAACCTGTGATCATCTTGCTATCTAAGGAAGTTACAGAAGGGGAAGGCTCCACATTACCAGCGGAGGTTGAACCTCTGATCTTGAGATACAAAGAGGTCTTCCCAAGGGAATTACCAGATGGACTACCACCCCTAAGAGGGATTGAGCACCACATTGATTTGGTCCCAGGTTCTGTGCTGCCAAATAGGCCAGCCTACAGGAGTGACCCAACTGCCACCAAGGCGTTGCAGAAGCAGATTGAGGAGCTTATGAGCAAAGGGTTTGTGAGGGAGTCCCTAAGCCCTTGTGCTGTACCTGCTCTACTAGTGCCTAAGAAGGATGGCACCTGGAGGATGTGCACTGACAGCAGAGCAATCAATAACATAACAGTCAAGTATAGGTTCCCCATTCCAAGGCTAGATGACATGCTTGATGAGCTAAGTGGAGCTCAGGTCTTTTCCAAGATTGATCTAAGGCAGGGTTACCATCAGGTGAGGCTCAGAGAGGGGGATGAATGGAAGACTGCATTCAAGACAAAACATGGTCTGTATGAATGGCTTGTCATGCCATTTGGACTATCCAATGCACCAAGCACCTTTATGAGGCTTATGACAGAAGTATTGAGGCCTTGCGTGGGCAGATTTGTTGTGGTTTACTTTGATGACATCCTGGTGTATAGTAGCAGTAGAGGGGAACATCTCAGGCACCTTGAAACAATCTTTGGGATCTTGAAGGAGCAGAAGTTTTATGGGAAGCTAGAGAAGTGTACCTTCATGGTTGAGGAGGTTGCATTTCTAGGGTACATTGTGTCAGGAAGAGGTATCTCAGTTGATCAGGAGAAGGTTGCAGCCATACGAACATGGCCTACACCTAAAACCATCACTGAGGTAAGGGGGTTCCATGGGTTGGCTTCATTCTATAGGAGGTTCATCAAGAACTTCAATTCAGTTGTAGCACCCATCACTGAGTGCTTGAAGAAAGGGGAGTTCCAGTGGACTGAGGAGGCCCAACAATCCTTTGAGAGGATCAAGAGGTTGATGTCTGAGACTCCAATCCTTAAACTACCTGACTTTGATCACCTGTTTGAGGTGGAATGTGATGCTAGTGGGGTTGGCATTGGGGCAGTGTTGATACAAGGGCAAAAGCCAGTTGCTTATTTCAGTGAGAAACTGAATGGTGCCAAGCTCAAATACTCCACTTATGATAAGGAATTCTATGCCATCATCAGAGCAGTCATGCATTGGGGGCACTACTTGAAGCCAAAGCCTTTTGTTCTGCACTCAGATCATGAGGCATTGAAATATATCAGTGGCCACCACAAGCTTAATCACAGGCATGCCAAGTGGGTGGAGTTTCTACAATCCTTTACATTCTCTAGTAAGTATAAGGAGGGGAAACAGAATGTTGTGGCAGATGCACTGTCAAGGAGGCATTCTTTGTTAGCAGTCATGGAGCAAAGGGTGTTGAGGTTTGAGTTTCTTAAGGAATTGTACAAGGAGGACCCTGACTTTGCTGAAGAATGGATCACACAAACTGAAGGAGGGAGGACTCAAGGGGGCAAGTACATGCTGCAGGAGGGATTCTTGTTCCAAGGAAACAAACTATGCATCCCAAGGGGTTCTTACAGGGATCTACTCATCAGGGAAGTACACTCAGGAGGACTAGGAGGACACTTTGGGGTTCAAAAGACACTTGATATACTGCAGGATCAATTCTACTGGCCCAGGATGATAGGGGATGTTCAGGTTGTCCTCAGGAGGTGCTCCACATGTCAACAAGCCAAGAGTTCTTTCCAGACTTGACCCTACACTCCACTACCAGTGCCAAACAAACCTTGGGAGGATGTGAGCATGGACTTTATTGTTGCACTACCTAGAACACAAAGAGGTAAGGATTCTGTAATGGTTGTTGTTGACAGGTTTAGCAAGATGGCTCACTTTGTGGCTTGCAAGAAGACTGAGGATGCTGCAAGTGTTGCTGAGCTATACTTAAAGGAGATTGTGAGGCTACATGGGGTTCCTAAGTCAATAGTCTCAGACAGGGATGTTAAGTTCATGAGTTACTTCTGGAAAACACTATAGAGGTTCTTGAAGACCAGGCTTTTGTTCAGTACTTCTCACCACCCTCAGACTGATGGCCAAACTGAGGTCACAAACAAGACTCTAGGGAGGATCTTGAGGTGTCTGGTCAGCAAGTCCTTGAAGGATTGGGACTTGAAGCTAGCTCATGCTGAGTTTGCTTTCAACATAGCACCCTCATCTGCAACAGGTCACAGCCCATTTGAGGTTGTCTATGGATTAATCCACTTATGCCACTGGAATTAGCTAACATACCAAGGGAGGAGGTGAACTTTGATGCAAAGAGGAGGGTTGAGCAGATGGTGAAGCTTCATGAGTCAGTCAGAAAGCAAATAGAAAGGGCAAATGAGAGGTACAAGAAACAGTCCAAGGTTCCTAGGTCCAAGAAGGAGTTTGTGCCAGGGGATTTAGTGTGGCTCCACTTAAGGAAGGAGAGGTTCCCAGCTAGGAGGAAGAACAAACTCATGCCTAGAGCTGATGGTCCATTTGAAATCATAGAGAGTGTTGGTCCTAATGCATATAAGGTTGATCTACCAGGAGACTATGGGGTTCATGGTACTTTCAATATAGGGGATCTCAGTCCATACTATGGGGATTCTAAGGATGAGGAGGCTACAGGCTTGAGGACAAGCCCATTTCAACCAGGGGAGGATGCAGCAGGAGCTAGGGCACAGGGCAGGACAGAATTCAACCATGGGATCAAGGGACATGCCAAGGGGGATCAAGGGGTAAGCATTGGTAACCAAGGGGAGGTCTACATGGGTATCCAAGGGTCAATCTGGGGGCAAGGGATGGGTAACAAAGGGGAGAGTTTCAAACTGATAAATGCTAACCAGGACCAGGTCACAATGAGGGTCCATGATAGCCAAGACACGAGCCAGGACATGAGCCAAGACACGAGCCAAGCTAACCAAAGACAAGCCCACCCACACCCAACCACAAAATCACAAAAACAGCCTACAACAGCCACTTGGGGGAGGCATAACTACCACCACACTTTGAACCACCAGCTACCACCAAGCCCAGCTAAAACCTTACCCACCTAGGTCCAAAAAAGTCCTAGGGAACCAGTTCCAAAACACAACACAACTACCCTAAAACTCCAAATCAAAACAGCCTACCCAAAGCATAAAGCATAAAGCAGTCTTTCCATTTCTAGCTAAAAACTGAAAGACTATCTCCAAAAGTCTTTCCTTGTCTTCCCTACTATTAGAACTACTGCAGAAGAAGGTCAAGGAGCATTGATGAGTCTCTTCCACAAGTTCCAAGCCAACACCAAGCAACAAACACAACCTGGAGCATGTCATTGTCAAAAGTCTGCATTTTGTCTGTTTTATTGTTTTTCTTTTGGCATTAGCAGTCTGTATTTCTAGCCAGTATTTTGTCATCTTTTAATAGTTAATCTTGGCCCTTAGATGATACTCTAGGGTTGTAATCATATCAAGCATTGAGGCCTATATAAGGACCCATGCTCTTTTGTATAAGGCAGTTGATTATTGAATGAAAAAACTTGAGCATTGTTCTCATTTCCAAAATCTTTCCAACTTGTGCTTTGTCTTAGTTGAAAGTCAGGCCTGATAACATCCTGTGCTAGGCTGTGGTTGTTGATCTAAGTCTGTGGCAAGTTAGATATCCCTGTGCTTAGACTGTGGGGTGTTTGCTTGTTGTTTAGTTCAAGTCTGCTTACCTGTGCTTGGCTGTGGTAAGGAGTCTTAGCTAGTCCAGTTTGTTGTTTGATTCCCTGTGTTGAGCTGTGGGTGTTGAGTGACATCCATATCCAGTGCTAGATAAGAGTCAAGGGTCCAATTCCTAACACACCCCTATAATATCACTGCAACTCTAAACCATTAGGCAAAAGAAGAACGTAGGTGCCCACGGAAACTGCGGCTACCTTAGCTCCATTTCCCATGCGCAGGTCCACGTCACCCTTGGCTTGTGCTTGCGCGTCCCTCAGCCCCTGTACTTGATTACAAAGGTGGAGAACCACAACCGGTATCAAATACCCAATAAGATGTACTAGCAAAGTTAATATCTATCATATAGAGTGATGAAATAATTTTACCTGACGTTGTCACACAACCGTCCTTCTTGTCTTTCAAGTACTTGGGGCAATTGCGTTTCCAATGCCCTTTGCCATTACAATAATAGCAATCTGCCTCCGCGTGTTTGTTGACCTTGGGCTTGGCCTTATAAAAGACTTTGCCCTTTCCCTTGCCGGATTTCTTGAAAAGAGTCTTACCCTTTCCCTTGTCCTTCCTCACCCCAAGGTTCATGTTCTTCATTTTCATGGAAAGAACATCCTGGGGTTCACTCCCACTAGCCTCCATGTCTCTCTCAGCTTGGGTGAGGAGTGCATGGAGTTCATGGAAACTCTTGTCCATGCCATTCATGTTATAGTTCACCCTAAATTGGGTGAACTTAGGTGAGAGTGAATGAAGGATTTTACCCACCACCAAATTCTTTTGAATTTTGCACCCTAGACGCTCTAAGGTGTCAGCGGCTCACCATTTTGAAAGAACGGGTGGGCAAACATTTTTGGGGCCCCTTTTGAACAGCTTAGTGTCAAAGAATTTCGTAATCGCCTCATATTGAACAAATTGAGGGGCTTGCGAAAACATTGAAGTGATCCTCGTGAATATCGCATATGCATTGAGAGAGATCAATTGGAGTTTGAGTTTGGGTGAGATTGACCAAATCAAGACATTCTTGACGTCATTAGCAACCTTCAAATAAAGGTAATATTCGGCCCGAACTACCGCGGACGATCTAGGCGCGGGTTCGGTGGAAGGCTCTTCGACCAAGTAGCGAAGCACGTTATCGGAAACGTGGCGCCTCTGAATCGTTGAATCCCATTCAAAGAAGTTAACTTTCCTCATCCTTTAGGACGACAATTGTCCATGACGGATCTCAACCCATGAGTCCTTACCACGTGCAACGTTTGATGATGTCGACATTATGCGAATATTGATAACTACCAACAAAAAAGAAATATTATAAATATTCATTGTTAAGTGACTTGAAACATTTTAACAAAGGTTAGATTCATATAATGACCCTCCACTAAATTATATAAATGATTCCAAGACCGATATTTAAATAAAAATAGTCATCGAATGCTACTTTTATCTAGAAATGGTAAGTCGTTACTTGACTAATTCTACCCTTAGAACTCTTGGTTGACGGATTTCAACTAAATCCATCTCCTAGTCCCAAGATAACGCTTATCTCGTTGAGTCCAATCCAATTTTAGCTTGTGATCGTATCACCCTACTTACCCGAGGTAAAAAGGGACCCACGAGAGTGGTAGCCCTAATGAACACGGGATTCATAGGTGTTATTAATTGGTAAGGCTAATCTCAATTTTTAAATATGGGAGAGATCTTGTCAATTTAGTTATTAATTCCCTATAAGTGAACTAAGTCGGTGAATTGTGAATAACGTTGAATTAACAATAACGGTAAATAAAATGCATGTGTGACGATTTTGGCATGAGCGGAAATAAAGCAAGCAACCAAGCAACAATAAAATCCTAGTATGGCCACATAGCTAATCAAAATTAACTAGATAGTTACAAATTCGGAAACCAACTCCTTGGTCCCTTGCCTCTTCACTTGGAACACCTTCCAAAATGGCACCGTCTTGAGGGAGTCACCGGTCTTCATAAAAATAATTACAAATATACAAATATACAAATTCCTATTATACATTTAATCTATGAAATAAAATTATTAAATTATACAAACCGGCGATACGAGATCGCAATAAAATTACAACCAAACCGTTATTCCCTTACATTACGGGTAATAACGATTAAAAATAACTAGGCCATACTAGGTACAAACTTTGCATAAATTATTAAATAAATGACTTTCATTCATTCAACCATAAATAAAATAAATTGCTGCAAAATTCATGCCAAAATCGCCCTAAACGCATTCATGCTCATTGTAGCTCGATTTTTCAGGATTTATTGATTTTTAACCATTAAAAATCACTATCAACATTTAAATCTCATTTAAATTCAAACTAATTACCTAAACTTTTTTAGAACTCAAAATTAGTCACTACAATTTTTGTTGGTCATTAATTAGATCGATTTGATTTCATTTGCTAAATATTACGGTTTAATCATAACAATTATGAAATAAAACCAAAATAAAATATAAACATCATAAAATTTGAAACCAAAAATTTTTGTACATTCTGGAACATTTCCAGGAACTATAAAAATAAAAATTATTTGCTCAAAAAATTTAAATTAATTTCATGAACAATTAACTTTGTATTTAATGGTTTTATCAAATAAAAATCATTAGATATAGTAAAACAGTGAAAAAAATTATGAAATTTCACCAGGATGATCAACATCAGAATGTAAAATGTACCAAAAATTTTCAAGACCAGAAAAGGACGTTTCAATTTTATGAACATTATAATCTCATATTATCGACTTTTATCGTATAAATATCAATGAACATGCAATACCTAATTAAAAGTCATGAACTTTTACATAAAATATGTAATGCATGCATGTGAGATCATATTAAAAATTCATGGCCAGAATCAACATGCAACTATTTTTAGTTAACTTTTAACTCATAAAATGAATGTTAACTCAGTTTAAACGCCAAAAATTAAAATAAATAGCAAATTCATCCCTAAAATCACGAAATTTGACCACAAAAATTTTGACGTCAGTAGGTATACATGCACCTAAATTTTTTGTCAGAATCGTATTTGAACTCAAAATCTTTGATTTATTAGTTATCTTATAAATTTAATAAAAAATGTCCAAAATGAACATGCATGCTACAACCTGGCTCTGATACCACATGAAAGTCCATAGACCTTAATTAGACTCCTCTAATTAGTTGCTAAATTACTTGTTAATTTAGTATTTAATGATCTATGTAACATGCATGCAAATATAAAGACATTTATATAAAAGAAGAAATTTTCTCACATTGATATGGAAAATCTATGGGCACAACAAGAACTCCTTCTTGTTGTTCTTGAGCTATAAATGTGGATGAACACAAGTAATCTCCAAACTAGAAGATCGCCTTTAAGATGACACCAAATAATCTACCCTTATTATTAACTAGATAATAAGATAGATATTATACTACTAATATTATGATATATTACTACACTAGTAATACTTAGGAAATATTAGTATTTGAGAGTTTTTAGAGAGAAGAAGAGTTTTGAGAGAAGTATGAAAAACAAGCAAGAATTGAACAAATGAAATGAACAACCATATTGCCCTTATAAAGACAATATGGCCGGTCAAAATGAGCTTCACAAGGCTCTCATTTTGCTTATTTTCATCACATGCATTAGGGTGGAGTGTTGTAGTATAAGTGATGATTATATTCTACTTGATATGTCACTTTCACTTGGTGACTTGTGAGTGTAAATAAGAACAACAATCATCACCATACAACTAACAACATGACCGGCCATTATGGCCTAGTTTGGTCCATTTTGATTTTTGATATTTGTGTCACAAATACTTATTGATCATATGTTTAATTATCTTGTATAATTAAGTGTTAATTTGATCATATAACAATTATATGACTTAATTAAATAAATAATATGTACTTAACATTTTAAGTAATATTTTACCATTATATCAATATATAATGGGTCCAACAATGCTTAGTTAATTTATTTTACAACTCCTTGTAAATATAATTAACTAATTACCTCTATCTCAAAACCTCAACTAATTTAGTAATTTAACGATTAATTACTAAGTTAAATCTTATTTAATCGTATTAAAATAAGATTTAAATTTATTAGTCAATTATCGCATAATTGAAAAATAAACTTAATCGAATTTTGAGTTCTTAACTCAATTTCTAACAATTAACTCTCGTACATATCGAATATCTGTAATGCACTAATTAACTGTATCGTATACAAATAATTAGTAACTATTTGGATTTCATCCTTTAGGTGTGACCGAAAGGGATCAGTTGATCACCGCCGTCATACGACAATAACGCCAAACTCTAGTTAGCCAACCGTTATTAATTTACGTTAATCAACTGACTAATCATATATGTAACAACCCGAAAAGTACCCAATTTTTCTAGTAAAAATATTTACTAACACTATTCAGCAAACTTAAGGTTTTAAAATAGAAATTTTTGTTTCGAGTCGTATTTTGAAATTCCGCGTTCGTATTTGGAATTTCTGAGAGATTTCATGAAAAGACCGTTTTTAGTCATCTTTGACTTT
>JAIUZE010006955.1:0-64265 GCA_022085475.1 Heliosperma pusillum
GAGAAGTAAAGTAGTTCCTTTGGTGAAAATCTTTGGAGAAGTGCTAATGTCGAAGAAGAGTCTTGGGAAACTGAAGCTTCTATGCGTAGTAAATATCCGAGTCTTTTCGAGTAAGGTATCTTTCCTTCCCTCAAGTTTCGAGGGCGAAACTTTTTAAAAGGTGGGGTGATTGTAACACCCGGAAATGTACCCTATTTTTCTAGTAGAAATATTTTACGAAATCGTTTCGTTCAGAAAATTTAAGGTTTTTAATTGGAATTTAAAGTTTCGAGTCGAATTAGAATTTCCGAGTGTATTTGGAATTCCGCGAGATTCCATGAGAATCCCGTATAGGCGAGTTTGACTTTTCTTGACTTTTCCTCATACATACTCATACTCCCTCCCTTAACCTAATATTCATTCTACACAATCACAAATACATTTCTTCTTCCTTAAGCAATCAAAACTTTGCCTCCCTCTTTGCTTTCGATCTTAGAATTCTCATAGCTCTTTCGTTACTTGATAGAATTCGCGTAAGTTCGTCTCATTCTTCTTCCCTTACCTTCCTCTATCCGTGTTGATGTTAAAATCATCGTCTTTCTCGCTTTTCAAATTTCCCGTCTTTCTCAAGAAGAATTTCATTCATCTTTTATGGTCTATTTGTAGGTGGTGACCTCCAAGATCCCGACAAAGACTATTACCTTATTGAAGAGGAGCTTGACGATTAGTAGAGACGCTTAAAGGTAACGGTGAAGGGTTACTCGGTATCATTTACGTGTTTTACATGCTTTATGTGCTAGGAATCGTATTTAGAATACGATTAGAAGCTTAGGAATCATGGTATGACTAATGAATGTGTGTTATATGATGAATGTTGATGATGTATATTGATTGTTGATGATTATTAGAAGTATAATTGAGAATTGAAATGAATTGGATAAGTAAAGGAAGCTCACGGGTGAAGGGGTGCTCCCTGCCGGTCGACCGGCCGCCGGTCTGCCCACCGACAGGGAACACATCAGTAACAATCTTGAAATTTAGGGAATTTTTGTATAGGGGAGTTCTGAGCCGGTCGACCGGCCGCCGGTCCACCGACCGGCCTGGACCACTTTTCTCTGTTTTCTATAATTTTTGGTTTTAGCCTGAGTTCTGAGCTGGTCCACCGGCCGCCTCCCTCCTGACCGGCCTGGAACACGGCTGTGTTGTTTTCCTATAATTTCTAAAACTCGTAATTTATAATAGTTCGCATGATCCGTTTATCGTAAAATTTTACGTAGTGACTTATAATATTCATGTTTTGGATATATGATATTTTATTCGCTTGTATCACATGTTTCGTGACGGTTTTCGATAGTCCCACTTTGAGTCGGTTTTTACAAATGATACGGTTTGAGCACTATTTTGTCTTGTGCTTTGTACTCTCATTCCTTGGCTACCTTCCCGTTCGTAAGGCTGGAATGTCGGAACGGAGAGGTATCCTACTGCTTAATTGCATGTGTAGTGGGCATATGACGACGTTGTTGGGAGTTGAACGCTATGCGTTGTTCGACCCGGACGTCAAATGTTGTATACTTGCGAGGTGGTGTTATTTGCATGTAGCGTACCGCATGTTATGAGGCTTGAGCTCGTTTTCCGCCTCTGTCGTGAATTGATCTACCGAATTGGGGGTACTCGGCATATATATTGACCGAGTCTTGGATGCGAAACGTGTCATCGCATGTCGAATCGGAAAACGTTTATTCCGAGAGTCTGGCCAGGTTTAGACTAGGAACCGTATTATTATCGTCGTCCTACCAGGAGGAAATTAGTCTACATATACGAAATGTTTGATCGTGTATGAGTTCAGGGAAATGCTTATCCCGTGGATGCCTGTTAATCATACCTTGCCATGTACACGATGCTAGTGCGTTTCATTTACCGTGAGAGTTGTCGTCTGTGTCGTCGTTCTTTGAATGCGTGATTTCATGATATTATTCATGGTCATTGCATGATTGGACACCGTCATTGTCTTGGTTCGTGAATGGATGATTATATGTTGGATTTATTGTGATCATCGCATGACTTGACTTGGTTTGTCTGTCGAGTCTCAATCTTATCAATCTTATACCGCTAACGGTGAGATGCAAGCCCTAGTGAGCGTATTCGGTTGCCTAAGAGTGTCTTTCCCGAGTCTTTGCATAACATGATGGATTCGGAATTGTATTCCATATGCTCTTATCATTGTTTATCGAATTGCCTACTTATTCTTATCGTACCTCACATGTATATTTATATATGCATGATTTTACTTTCGTATTTCCTTCTATGTACGTTTAATGTGATATGGCTGGGAGAACCCGGATTTACTCCCCACTGACTGTGGCGTTCATGTTTTTCATGAATGAACAGGTTGCTTGCATTGGATGACTTTTTTGGATATGATATTTTGGGGTTCGGGTGTGAGCTAGCGGGCGTTGTCCCTGGAAGTTTCACCTCTAGACGAATTTAGCTAGTTTTGTTAAACACTTGTTCTTTGCTAACATTTTAAGAGACCCCGTCTCTTTGTTGTATTTTCCGCATTTAGTTGTAATATTTTGACACTCCTCGTCTTATTTAACTTGCATGTATAAAAGTTTTTAAAATTACCTATTTCCGCTATATAATTCACATGCTTGTATGTTTTATATTTCCGCATTCGCGAGGTTTGTCACACGACACGACTTTACCCTTATCAAATTTGGCATCGTTGCCCGAGATGACACAATTACATTCAATCTGGATAATGCCATAGAACACCTCATGTTAGAGGAGACATATCATAGAATTGATATTGTATATATGACTATTGATGAATGTCTTTCTTGGTGTTTGAACAGGGATCCTCTAGAGATCGCATGGGTTTCTAGCGCCATTGAAGCTGGAACAAGATCACGGAGTAAGGAAGTGGAGGAAATGGAGAAACAGCTGACGAGAGAGGAATTCAAGTTACAGAAGTTTTATAGCTTAGGTAACCCCCTAAAGGTTACCGAGGTAAAGAAACCTAAACTTAAGCCCCTCCCCTCTCATATCAAGTATGTGTTTCTTGATTCCCAAGAGATGTATCCTGTAATTGTTAGTGTTTGCCTATCTGATAGTCAACTTTGATTTGTTAGTGGTTTTAAAAATATATAAAAAGGCTATAGGCTATAGCATTGAAAATTTACAAGGTATTAGTCCTGGCTTTTGTATGCACCATATCCAGTTAGAGGAGGATCATAAGCCTTGTTGGCAAGGTCAACGTCGTTTGAACTGTATGTGGGAAAATATCCGTATATTAGTCCTCTAAATTTCAGGATTATAACAAAATTATAAGATACGAAATAACGAGTCATATATGAAAATAACAATATGAATAAGAGATAAAAATCAACCTTTGGTCCTTGCAAATTGGCCTAAGAATAATATCAAAGGTATGATATCTCCTACTAGTTGCACCCAAAATGCTCCTTGATATGCCTTAATCGTGCTAGAACGATTATACAATATTACCGCTAATTTTATGTGAGGTTTGATGATAGATCTAGAGAGAAAAATAGAGAGAAAAAATCACCCTAGTTTTTGTGTTTGTGCCGTCACACATACTCCAAAAAAACCCTAGGTGTATCATTATTTACATTAATTAACTGATTAGTTCGTTTAAGCTAACATTATTTACATTAATTAAATATAACAGTTTATATTCAATTTACGAATTAACAGTTTAATCCGTCTATCATCATCATTTTTGACTAACCTTTTAGTCAAATACATCGACTAACCTTTTAGCCGTATAAGGCATCAATATGACTATATTATTCATATAATCACATCTCTCAGACACATCCTATAGGTGTGACTTATAGGGACCAGTTGATCACCGCCATAATAAAATGACAATAACGTTAAACTTCTAGCGAGCCAACCGTTATTGATAAACGTTAATGAACTTATTATTATACAAAGTATACCCTGTGAACCTACAGAGATTTATTTATGTTATTGTACTAACTGTGGAGGACACTGGCTCCAACACTGTACCCCACCATGCAAGAGATAGTTAGAAAAGAGAAGCAGAAATTGTTAGATGTTGGGATCATATATTCTATTTCTGACTCAAAGTGGGTCAGTACGATTCACGTAGTCCCTAAGAAGGAAAGGACTACGGTCGTCACTAATGAGTAAAACGAGCTCATATCTACTAGACTAGTGACTGGGTGGAGGATGTGTATCGATTATAAGAGGCTTAATGTAGCTACTAAGAAAGACCATGTCCCTCTTCCTTATATCGACCAAATGTTAGAGAGTCTAGCGTGTCATAACTGTTTTTGTTATCTAAACGGCTACTCAGGATTCTTTTAGACCCCCATTCATTCTGATGATCAGGAAAAGACTACCTTCACATGCCCTTACGGTGTCTTTGCTTATCGAAGAATGCCTTTTAGGTTATGTAATGCCCCTGCCACCTTTACACGTTGTATGATGGCTATTTGTTTAGATTAATTTCGAGTCTATTATGAAAGTCTTGATGGATGACTTCAGTGTCTATGAGACCGATTATGATGTTTGTTTAGCTAATTAGTCGAAAGTCTTACAGCGTTGTGAGGAAAGTAATTTTGATTTAAACTGGGAGAAATGCCACTTCATGGTGACTCAAGGGGTGGTACTTGGTCATTTGGTGTCTGGGCGAGGCATCCAAGTGGATAAAGCTAAGGTAGAGGTGGTTAAGAAATTACCGTACTCGGTAAATGTTAAAAGTGTTAGGAATTTCCTTGGTCATGTGGGGTTTTATTGCCTTTTTATTAAGGACTTCTCCAAAATTGCTCAACAATTGACTAAGCTTTTTCATAAGGACTCCCATTTGGTGTTTAGTGATGAGTGTGTTACGTCTTTTGACAGGATTAACCTAGGCTTATTCGCTGGATATTATTAGTACAATAATTTGATTTAGAGATCCGCGATAAGTCTCGTATAGAGTATGTGGTCGCTGACCATTTATCTCGTTTGAGATATGAAGCGGAAGATCCTATCCCCATTGCTGATTCATTCGCCGATGATGACCTCCTTGCCATAACCATGAAGACTCCATGGTTTGCTGATTATGCCAACTAATAGGTTCGGGGGATTATGTCTCCAGATCAATCCCGAGGTAGTACATATAAAAACTAACAATAAAATAACAATACTTTATTTACTCAAATGGTTTAAGCTCAAATTACATTATTCCAAACTAGAAGGCATACCGTCTTAACCAATAATCCAAAACAAACATAATGTTAAAAGGAATGTAATGTCTATGACTCTACTATCTCAGCGGAAGCTATGACACGACTGCAGCGATCCCATCAACTCCCCAGCGCAAGCTAAATGAGTTACCTGCGGATTACCTGCTCACTATTCGCTAATAAATTTCAACAGCTTTGTAAAACAGTACAGGGTCAGTAACAGTATACGCCGACCAATGTAAAAGACAGTCAAAGTCAACAATAGAGAAAGAAAAACCGGAGGGCCACCGCAGCGGTTACCTCAGCAGCATCAGGTTACCATCCCTGACCTGCAAAACCACCAATTGATCCAAGACCGCTTCCATGGGCATTGAAATTCCATCTCACCGCAGTGAGACACCTGGAACGTTAATGTGCACATCCCCCTCGCAGCGTGAGAACTACGAGAGGCAAACTCGAGGTGTGAAACCGTCTCCCGACGGATCACCAAAATAGTAACCAACTAACCACTCCAAACTCCAAACCCGAACTCCATCATCATCATCATCAATTAAGTAACAATATCACAACACATCTTATCCCAAAGATTAACATACAGTGCTAAGTAGGGAAAACCCTACCTTATTCGCAATCCGCAGCAATCACAATTCAATCAATTAGAAGCCTTCTTCTACAAATCCTCCCCTTAAACATGCAATTAACATAATTAATACTAACCCTTTTTTACCTCTCCCCCAATTCAATTAGGGTTTCAATGCATTGTAACTATTGATAACAAAATCACATAATTAAACTACTTAGCGAAGAAACCAATAAAGCAAGAACAAATCTGATCCGGCTTGGAGTGATTAAGGATGTTCTTAGAGGTTTGAGAGAGTTTTAGGGTTTGTTTATGAAACATAAAGTGATAATTATTTTTAAATCCTCTTAATAAATCTTTAATTAAACCGTCATAAATTAACTCGCAGACCGGTGTAATTGGTCGAGTGCAAGATGCACTCGGTCGAGTACACCTTACTCGGTCGAGTGCTGACCACATTCGGCCAAGTGCCACAGAAAAGAATATTGTTCAAATGACACACCAACCTTATTTGGTCGAATACTCACTAGTCGGCCAAGTACCACAACCACTCGGTCGAGTACGCTTCACTCGACCGAGTACCTATTACTCAGAAATATGGAGTATTACCACCGTACCGCATTCATGACTTCAACAGGTGCATCACCATACCGTTTATTATATGACAAGACGATTCATTTACCGGTAGAACTCGAGTACAAGGCTATGTGGGCAATTAAGGAGCTTAATATGGATTCTTCATTAGCGGGTGAGAAATAACTTTTGCAATTGAACGCACTCGAAGAATTTCAATTGCATGCCTATGACAGTGCTCGAGTTTACAAGGTAAGGACGAAGATATGGCGTGACAAACACATCTTGGAGAGGGACTTTCAAGTTGGTGATAAGGTATTACTTCTTAATTCATGTCTGCGACTTTTTCCTGGTAAGCTTAAATCTAGATGGTCAGGACCATACCATTACTGTGGTGAACAAATTTGGTTCGATTACGTTGAAAACCAACAAGGGAGAAACCTTCAAAGTAAATGGTCAACGCTTGCAAATTTACTATGAAGGGGAGTTTATTGGAGTGATATAGACCGTTGACCTCTTCACTATCTTTCATTCATACATTTGATGAGGTAACACGGTCGTGCGGAAGCGTTATAAACCAGCACTACTAGGAGGCTACCCGGATTTTAATGTATTTAATTTTTATATTTTAGGATTCTATTTCTTATTAATTAGTTAATTTAATTTAATTTCCGTCATCTAGCTTAGTTATATTAGTATGCATTTTAAAATTTCATTATATATTGATTTAAGTGCGGAAAGGGAGTGAATTTAACGTGTTTGATCGAGTATTGATGCAGATGAGACGGTATTTTAGGATTACTAACAAGATAAAGATTAAATAGCGTGGACTTAAGGTCACTCGATCGAGTGCACATGAAAACTCGATCGAGTTATTAAGGAAATTGGGTTTGAAATTAACATCCGTAGCTGAAGTAACTCCGACTTCTGGATGCTCGATCGAGTATAGCAGCACTCGATCGAGTTTTTGAATACTCAATCGAGTGTTTGCGTACTCCATCGAGTACCCCTATTTTAGACCGGTTCTTCGTTATTTTTTCTTTCTTTTTCCCCCAAATCCCTTCATTATTTTCGTGCACTTCTCTCTCTATTTCTCACATTTCTCTCTCAAATCCCTAATAAAGTTCTACAATAATCTAATTAGAACATTTCAATCATCAATTTATTCATATTAATTCACTCCATTGTTGTTATTTTGCATAAATCCCCTTTAGATTGTGATAATTTTGTTCTTTACGACTCTAACTAGGATTTGATTCAAAATGTCAAATTTGGTGCTTCAAATTTGGGTTATTGGCTTCCAATCTTCTTCATATAATTACTATTGCCTAGCATTCTAGAAGATAATTTGTTTATTTTGAATACAAATTTCGGAAAATTCAAGTTAGGGTTTGTTATTGTCGAACGAATTTCGGTGTTGTGCTTGGTTTAAATGTTGTTGTTGAGCATGACAGGGGAAGCAATAGCTACCAAAAGACAAAGGAAACGAGCAAGCACCTCAGTATCCGTTCAACAAACCGCTTTGGTCGTTCGACAACCCACTCCACCGTAGTTCGAACCTATTCCAGCCTACCCTTGTGTTACTTTTCGTGATAAAACTCAGCGGGATGAATTTATTAGGCTCATGGCTCGGCCTATGGACACTACTTGGTGTGTTTGTACCACCGTTCTGGAATTCTTCGGCATTCAAGGTACTCTTGATAGTATGTTCACTCACCTCAGTTTGCAAGGTTTACTCAACATTTCCGAACTTTCTTATTGTCCTTTAACTTTGGATTTTTTGAGTTCGTTTCTGTATAATGGGACTCAATAAAGGCATTTGTTTCGCTTGATGAATCGGGAATTCCGTGTTACCGTGAATGAAATTTCTGAATATTTAGGTCTTAGACCCCGTGACATGGATGAATTAGTTCGTCTTCTCCACGGGGTATCTGCCACACGGTATTTTCCGTTGTTGATTGGTTTTAAGGATGTTGATGTTAGTGTCATAGCACTAAGTGATGTGCATCATGTGTTCTTGAAGTTATTTTTGACGTTTAGGAGTTATTTGTTGTTTGGGCGTAGTGACTTTAGTAAGGTTAACTCGTGCGAAGTATTTTTGCTTGCCTTTAGTCTAAACCCTTCTGGGAGTGTTCTTTTACTTTTAGTGCCCCTGGGGTGGTATGTGCGGCTTTAAAGAAGATGACGGGTAGGGCTTCTTCACTTGACTATGGCGCCATCGTTATTAGGTTAGCGAGGCGGTTGGTTGGCTTTAAAGGGCGTGCGCCCTATGTTGTTATGACTTTGTTTACTCCTCCGCTGTTGGATGAGGAGTATTTAAGACATACTTTGTGTTGGCTAGAGGTTGTGAACAATGTGTATTATTGGAAACTTAGGGATGGTTTATGGATAAAGTACCCAAATAAAGAGCACCTACCCAGCGTTGCTCATTTAGAGGAGGATGATTCTAATATTTTCCATTCTCCTGTGACGTATTTGATACCACCCTAACTCCTTCATCCCTTACCTACTGCGGAGACTCGAGTTTGTTGCCGTCGTCCTCCACCTAGCCATTCTAGTGTTCGTATGACTCAGCCACTACCACCCCAGACACAGACTTTGGGTTTTTCTGGTTCCCCTTTCCTGCACCCCTTCATACTTTTGACCCCATTATTGAGAGGGATATACGGATCCATCAGGGGATCAACACTGATTTTGTTATGCGACGCCTGTGGAAGGATATAAAGAGAGCTTCACTTGGTACGATTCCACCTGCAACCCATTTGACACCCCCAGATACTGAAGAGGTTTGGGTGATGATAATAGTGTCTTCCACAATCATGGGGTGACGAGGAAGACGTGGACGGGTCAATTTAGTCACGATTATGGTTGTCTTGGACGACCATTTTATACACCTATTCGTTTTGATGAGCGAGTTAGTGGTTTTGGAGCTCCTACTTTTGGTAGGGGTCGTGGTGGTGATAGGGCGAGTACAAATGATGCTCATCGAGTTGATCCTAAGCTCCATGCCATGCTTAATAAGGTTGAATATTATGATGAGGCCGTTCCTAGGACTAGCAATGATATTGATGAGGATGAGCAGTAGTGATAGCTGGTTAACGTCCCCCAATTTGTAGCTGGTTTGGGGGAGGCTATGTCTATTACAACTGGTATTATCTTTCCTTGAATTATCTTTTATTGTACTTTCTTTATTTTTATTTTTATTTCCCTTCCCTTTTGTTACATGTGTCCTATAGGCTGTTGTTGTTGAATGTATTGTGTGATTGTTGTGCTCTTAGCGTCACATTGAGGACACTGTGACATTTAGCTTTGGGGGAAAATCTTTATTTATCTTGTGTGTTTATTTATGCATTGTGTGTTTAAAAAAAACATAAAAATTGAAAAATTTACAAAATCCAAAAAGATGTCTATTTTATTAGGTCGAGTCTTGGTGAAATCGAATAACAATGATGATAATTTGCATTCTTTTTTACTTTGAGTCCCATCTTAGTCTTCTATGTACATAGTTTTGACATGTTATCTTGAAAACAAAGTTCAATGATCTAGTCTTGAGTGTATTTGACATGCCTTTTGTTAATTAGATTTGATAAATTATTTTGGTAAACCACTTAAATTTCTGAGGTCTTCCGAGTTTCCTAGGCCACGAAAATTAAACTGGTCTCATGGTCTTTAGGCTTGAGTGTGGTACTCCTTGTTTAATGTGTAACATCAAAATTCATAAAGGTGATATTAGTTTCTTGATACTTATACGCGTTCGTTTGATAAGGTACATGAGGAAGGGCGGTTCTTACTGTTCAAATAAGTCTTACCTGATCTTTTGTTTAGCCCGTTTGAATCTTTTTAGCCGTTTGATAAAATAAAATTTAGCTACATTCCTAGAATTTGCCTACCCTATCGGGACAGTCGCAGTTGCTTATTTTTCATGCCTATCTTGCTAGTTGCTACTATGGTTGGGTTGGGACTTATATTGTCAAAGTGATTATAGCAAGTTTGTTAGCAACTGTGTCATTTATTTCCCTTTGAGAAAAAAGTGTATTGTTATGAAGCAAAGAAAAAAAGAAAAAAGAAATAAGAGCAAAGTGAGAAAAATAAGAAATTCGAAAAGAAAAAAAAGAAGAAAAAAAGAAGTTGTTTCATTTGATTGTTTAAGAGATAATGAAAGGGAATTTGCTAGAGTCTAATGCATACTTAGAGAGTAATTTCAATATCTCTCTTGTGTAATCAAAATTCAAGATGATTTCTCTAGTTGCGTTAGCTTGTGTTTTTATAGTGTAGGATTGTTTTGGTAAGTGTCGCTGCGACTACCGGTCTTAGCCCCACATTCCCATATGTGCCTAGGCACAACCCACTTCTCTACCTTCACCCATTAGCCTCTCGTTTTGTCTTTGATACATGTACTTTGGTCTTATTGTGAACGCGTATTAGTTGGGGAAATTATTATCAAATTCGAATGCATGCATGTTTCATAAGTTGAGTGAGTGTTTCTATTTCTTTCTAGCTTTACAAAACTCATCTATCAAACACATGTAAGTTATGAGTGAATCCACGAGAATCCAACTGATTTGTCTTGCAAGATCGAAAGGTAATTGGATGTGTCAAATACGGCTTGAACTCCTGATTTGAGCTGCGTTTTTTATTACCCGTGCAAATGACTTCGTTTTGTTGGCACATTTTTGCCATGACTTTGTTATAGATATGGATGACTCGGGATTTGTATGTGCGTAAACATTTGCTCTGAGATTATTTATTTCACCATTTGTATGTTTGTCCTTGTATCGTGATTAGTACTTTGTATAAGGGCAAGCAAAGAGATGATTAGGGGGAGTTTGATGAGTCATAAATATATACATGTTTATGCCTCCCCTTAGTCACTTTAGTAACGGTTTTTGTGCTTGATTACGTGATTAAATGCCACTATTGCTAGAATATCGATTCTTCCGCCTTTTGTTGTTTGTAATGTATATTGGATGCATTTGTGGAACAATCGGATGGTGAGGAAACACCGCGGAATCGATAGGCACGGAAACCAAGAAGAATAAAGAAGGCAAAGAAGAGAACATTTGAATTTCCCAGAAACACTCGATCGAGTATGTCATAACTCGATCGAGTCGCATGTCTAATATACTCGATCGTGTATGGCAAAAACTCGCTCGAATGTTTTTAAGATTAGAGTTTTCCTAAACTTTCTTTAAATACGTTATGTTGTAATATAAATAGAAAGTCGTCTATTATTATTAGTTACGCTTTTAACTACCTAGAAACTCTTAGAAAAACTTAGTATTATTATTAGTTATCGCATTACTTCAACTTTCGCAAGAACTTTCATTAATTCAGTTTTGTAATCGGTAATTCCTACTTTTCCATTGTTATTCAAGTTTCAATCTTTGGTTATCAATTCCTTTGTTGTTAATTTATCTTATGCTTTTAATTATGTCGTATATTAGTTTAATTGTTGTTAGTTTAATTAATATGAGTAACTAAATTCATATATAGGGTTAAAAGGGGATATAGGTCTGTTAGAAGGTGTCGATTAATTTATTTAATTGCAATTGTGTGGTTATCGTTTGATTATCGTCTTAAATCTAGTTAATCGATCATTGGCCAGGATTAACTAACTAGTCTCGGAAATTATGATTATCATCGACAGGGTTAAGACTAATAAATGCTACGATTATTGAATAGAACTTGTTTAATGATAGCGATCAAATGTTAAATCGTAGATCTAAAAGGCAAAATTGAATCGAGCGATGTTGTGAATTTCGATTACTTTATTTCTTTATCCCAAAATAATAATCCTAGTGACCCTTAGACCCTAGACTTTTAATCTTATTGAATTCACCTTTAATTATTATCACTATTGCAATTAGTGTAGAACAAACAATCAAAACTTTAGAAATTGTTACTTTTTGACAAACTTAATTGTTAGCAAACTATACTATTACCGCCTCTTTGTGAATTATTGAGTTAGGATTTATTTTCCTTTAGGCGACACGACTTTAGCCTTATCACCGCCTCCCTGTGAATTCTATTCCTTACTTACCACTGATTATTAGTTAGTATTTGACGGCTTATTTTCGGGGTCGTTAATTCCGGAAACTAGCTATGCCAAATAACAATTTATAAAACCAAATCTAGGCTCAAACTAACCTAAGTAAAGGGTAGTAAGGGTAAGACAAGGATCGAACCCAAGAGAAGGCGATGAATGCTAATAATCTAATCTAGACTCTTGCTAAAAACTGATTAAACAAATTAATTAATCTAACCACAAATTAAACACTAATTGAAACAAAGACTAGAATTACTTACAAACTATGATATTCACAATGGTAAACATGTAGATAACAAATAGGGAGAAGTTTTTCATGAGAAATGATTATCAAGTCTAAAAATCACTAACAACAACTAAATACTCAAAGATTCAAATAAGGAAAAACAACTTAGTGCAATTATCCCAAGTTCCCCCACAATTAACAAAGTAAAGACCCCTCCTTTCCTCCCTACTCTAATTATCTATTACAAACTTCTAAGAACTAGGCACAAATGAATTAAACCATCCATAAATGACTCAATACAACTAAACCCATACTTATTAAAACATAAGCATAAATAAAGATGCAAGCTTTAAGCACAAAACCAAAGAAGCATGCTAGAATCATGTAATAAAACATTAAAACATGTCCTAAATACACAATAATCCAAATTCCACTCAAAAGATTCCAACTTTTAAACCAAAGTTACAATCTTTCAAGTTGCTACAACAAATATCAAGACAAATCAACCAAATTCATCAAGACAAAGCAATTTAATCAAACAAACAATTACGAAGATGGTTAGTCTTAACAACAATTCATTCAACAATGAAATTCAAACAAAGGAAGATGGAATTAAATAGAGAAGGAAGGATTAAAAAGGTCTTACAATGCTAAAAAGGGAAGAACTTGTTCAAATTACACTAAGCAAAGAAAGATTAGCTACCCATAGTCTTCATAATACAACCAATTTCTAAATAATAACCAATTACAAGAGCCAAACTTGAAGAACAAAGTAGAGAAAATGCTAAGGAAAATATGATGTTGTATGTTGAATGCTTGATGCCCTTCTCTCTCTTCAGAATTCTTCTTTTATACCCTTGGTCCGCAAACCTAGGGGCCTTGAAAGGTGGGCTTCCAAAAGACAAGACGAGAAAATGAGAAAAACCCGTGCTGAGAGATGACGCAGGCTGCGTCCTACGACGCAGGCTGCGTCGTGACGACGGAGGCTGCGTCCTACGACGCAGGCTGCGTCGAACGCTGCCAGATTTTTGCCTTGTTTTTCCTTCTTGACTTTCGTTGACCCCATGGATATTGACCCCGCCTTGACTTCCATTGACCCATTGGGCTTGGTCTTCAAACCTTGATGATTCCTTGCTAGCCCACTTCAAGTTCCGGGTTTTTGGGTCTCGGGGTTTTCGGGTTGACTTTTATTGACTTTCGGGATTTGACTCTCCAAATTGACTTAAAAAACTAAATACTAACATTATTACAAAAACTAAAATTAACATAAAACATAGCTAATGACCCGTAAAAAGTAGAACAAAATATTCTAAAAATTAATACTAGACACGACAATATTTGACGTTTTCAAACACCCCCACACTTGGACTTTTACTCGTCCCGAGTAAACTCGAGATTAGCATAAATGACACGAGCCCAACAAAGTGTGTGTGGAGGTATTGACCTCTCTTCTCTCACTACACCCTTCTTATACTCCCTCTTGAACAATCCACCAATGACAAAAACAAAATAAAAAGACTCAATTCTTGTGACACTCTTCTCTCACTCCCCCTCCTTATATCATCCCTCAAGACTAAAGACACGACATGCCACCTACTCCGACTCAACTCAATTCCTCCCTCCTTATAGCTCCAAATAAAGTAGTATGACCATCTTTGCCTTATCCCAAGGCATAGCGAGATGGTCTTTCTCAACAATCTTCACACAAATCCACTCCTTATATCACCCCCTTATTACTCCCTTCTTATTTCTCCAAAATCCTCATAATAGGAAGAATCATGCTCAATTTTTTTTTCATTTTTTTCATTTTTTTTTCATTTTTTTTTTCTTGAAAATCCCTCATTTTGCCTAAGGTGCCCTTTCGGGTTTTCACCTTAGCTTTTCCTTTCCTCTCATTGGTGGCTCGCAACTCGATTCTTCATTTTGCCCGGAATGCCCTTTCGGGTTTTTATTCCGTCCTCGGCCACCTTCCCAATCTTGCCTAGGTGCCCACCCTTGTGGGTTTTCACCTAGCCGGGATTTTCAATTTTTTTTCTTTTCTTTTTCTCTTTTTTTTTGGTTTTTTCTTTTTCTTTAAAATAAAGACATAATTAAAAAAAAAAAAAAATTTTACAATGCATCAAAAACAAACTAACTATGTACAATCTTCTCCCCCACACTTAGAATACACAATGTCCTCATTGTGGGGGAGAGGAAAAAATGTTACCTCATCAATTTCCGAAAGGAGAAGATCCCGAGGCCCCTCCTCGGTTTCTCCTCCAATCCCTTGCTTCTCTAATCCGTCTTCTTTGCTCCATGCCTTCATCAAGGGTTGCTTGGGTGTAAGAAAAAGGGTAGCCCGGGTTTTGTTGCATGGACATCCCAAAGAGAGAGCTAGCCAATCCATAAACGTCCTCTTGCGCCACCGCATCTTCATAGGAGTCTTGAAGATAGGTGTGGTGGCGCTCATTTTGAGCGCTAAAGTGGCTCGTAGCTTGCTCCCTCCAAGCATTTTGGGTGGCCCACATATCATTTTGTTCCCGCCATCTTTTATTTTGTTGCTCTCTCCAAAGGCGGGCTTCCTCTTGCCCGTCTAGCATCCTCCTCCATTCCTCACTTTGAGCCCTCTCGGCCTCCGCTCTCAATCTCTCCCTCTCCTCCACAACATTGTGCCAATCATCCAAACTCTCAAGCCTACCTCCTTGAAGTTGTTGCCAAGTGTTTGAGGCATCCACCCTCCCACTAATGTGTGCCAAGACGTCGGTGGTGCTAGCAAAATAGTTAGCCATTTGTTGTTGCCATGGCTCCACGGGTGTGCTAGAACGACCCTCCGCATCAAACATGGGGGTGTCGGTATCATGGTGGCTTTGGAATGGTGATTGGAAATGAAATGGTGGTGGTTGTTGTTGTTGTTGTTGTTGTTGTTGTTGTTGTTCAAAATTGGGGGTTTGGGAAGGGCCTTGCCCAATTGCAAGGATCTCAATCTCCTGGGGGAAGTGAGCATTTTCCCGTGGTGGGGGAATGGTTTGAGATGGGAATCTGGTGGAGCTTGAGGCTTGGGATTTTGACAAATTTGAGGCCATTTGGGATAGTTGGGTTTCCAAGTTGTTCACCCTAAGGTTGTTAGCCTCCCTATCCTTCCTTGCTTCCTCTCTATCCCTCCTTGCCTCCTCCCTATCATTCTCTTGATTGGCAAGAAGTGTTTGCAAGATGTCACTCAAGTTCCCTTGAGAAGAAGAATTCCCTTGATTTGGATTTTGGTTGGGTTGTCTTTGGGGTTGAGAATTATTTGGAAAATTTAAATTGTTGGGTCTTGGGTTGTTGTTGAAATTTCTTTGGGGATTTTGGTTGAAATTTGTGTTTCGGTTTTGGGTTGGATTTTGGGCTCTCAAGTGGTTGAATTGGCCATTTTCAAAACTCTTTGATTTGTCTCCTCCCCACCCCAAAAGATCACGATTTCCCACTTGGTTATACATTCCTCCACCACTTGGGTTTCTAGCATTGTATTTCCCATACCCCATAGCATTGACACTCTCCATGGTGGCTCCTTGCTCAATCATGATGTAACAAGTATTTGTAGCATGGTCACCTCAACAATAAGAACATTCAAGCGGTTCGGGGTGTTGAGAAAATGTATTACCTTTGTTGACAACCAAATTGGATACCAAGCTCTTGAGTTCACCCATCTCTTGCATGAGTTTGTGATTTTGAGAGGCATGAGAATCTTCCATGGAAGAAACATTTCTAGAGCTTCCTCCCCTTTCATTCTTCCTCCCGTAGCTTCTTGTGTTCATAGCCAACTTCTCAATAATGTTGTTGGCCTCGGCCACATTAAGTGTATCAATGCCACCTCCGGTGGCGGCAATGATCATCCGTTGGTCGTTTTGGCACAAACCTTCATTGAAGGCCGTCAATAAATCATCCCCCGACATCCCATGATATGGGCATCTAGCTACAAGGATCTTGAAGCGTTCCCAATAGTCATAAAGGGTTTCCCCCATGTCTTTCTCAATGGTAGTGATGAGCTTCTTTGAATGATTATGCCTCGAATCCGGGTAGTATTTCTCAAGAAATTTCTTCTTCAAACCCACCCAAGTAGTGACGGAATGGGCCGGAAGACAAAATAACCATTCCTTAGCGGCATCTTGTAGAGAGAAAGGAAATGCCCTAAGCTTAAATTGGTCTTCGGTCACTCCTTGGGGGATGGCCCCTTGGCATATCATGTGAAATTCGGCCAAGTGCCTATTGGGATCATTCCCCACCATTCCATGAAATCTAGGCAAATTATGGACAAAGAACCCCTTGAGCTCGAAATTTACATCCCCCATGGGAGGGTATGCGATACACAACGGTTGCTCTTCATAGTTTCTTGCCCGGATTTCACCAATAGTTCTATTATCTTCCATTTCGGGTGGGTAGATGATGTTCAAGGGTGGCGGTCTCCTAGGTGGTGATCTAGGTGGTGACACAAACACTTGTTCTTGTGGTCTTTGAAAAATATTGTTCTCAAACTCCTCTTCACTAGGCTCCCTCCAAAAGGGTCTCCTATAGAGGGGGTTCGAAAACAACCAATTGGAAATGCTACTAGAAGCCGGGTCAATGTCTTGGTCACCAAATCCTTCTTGTGACCTAGGCATAAACTTTTAAAAACAACTCCACAACACAATTAGTAACTTCAAACCCAAGTAACCTTCAAACAATACAAAAAGAAATATTTGAAAAACAATCTAAACAAAATATGACACTAACAAGAGTTCAATTTGATATTTAACTAAATTGCCTTCCCCGGCAACGGCGCCAAATTTGACGTGCTTATTTCCGGGGTCGTTAATTCCGGAAACTAGCTATGCCAAATAACAATTTATAAAACCAAATCTAGGCTCAAACTAACCTAAGTAAAGGGTAGTAAGGGTAAGACAAGGATCAAACCCAAGAGAAGGCGATGAATGCTAATAATCTAATCTAGACTCTTGCTAAAAACTGATTAAACAAATTAATTAATCTAATCACAAGTTAAACACTAATTGAAACAAAGACTAGAATTACTTACAAACTATGATATTCACAATGGTAAACATGTAGATAACAAATAGGGAGAAAGTTTTTCATGAGAAATGATTGTCAATCCTAGAATCACCAATAACAACTAAATAATCAAAGATTTCAAATAAGGAAAAAACAACTTAGTGCAATTATCCCAAGTTCCCCCATAATTTAACAAAGTAAAGATCCCTCCTTTCCTCCCTTCTCTAATTATCTATTGCAAAAACTTCTAAGAATTAGCCACCATGAATTAAACCATCCATAAATGACCCAATACAACTAAACCCATACTTATTAAATCATAAGCATAAACAAAGATGCAAGCTTTAAGCACCAAACCAAAGAAGCATGCTAGAATCATGAACTAAAACATTAAACCATGTTCTAAATACATGATAATCCAAAATCCATTCAAAAGATTCTAACTTTTAAACCAAAGTTACAATCTTTCAAGTTGCTTCAACAAATATCAAGACAAATCAACCAAATTCATCAAGACAAAGCAATTTAATCAAACAAACAATTACTAAGATGGTTAGTCTTAACAACAATTCATTCAACAAAGAAAATCAACAAAGGAAGATGGAATTAAATAGAGAAGGAAGGATTAAAAAGTCTTACAATGCTAAAAGGGAAGAACTTGTTCAAATTACACTAAGCAAAAGAAGATTAGCTACCCATAGTCTTCTTAATACAACCAATTTCTAAGTAAAAACCCATTACAAAAGCCAAACTTGAAGAACAAAAAGAGAGAAATGCTAAGGAAAATATGATGTTGTATGGTGAATGCTTCATTTTTCTTGTCTCTCTTCAGAAATCTTCTTTTATACCCTTGGTCCGCAAACCTAGGGGCCTTGAAAGATGGGCTTCCAAAAGACAAGACGAGGTCGTGCTGACGCAGGCTGCGTCCTACGACGCAGGCTACGTCGAACGCTGCCAGATTTTTGCCTTGTTTTTCCTTCTTGACTTTCGTTGACCCCATGGATATTGACCCCGCCTTGACTTCCATTGACCCATTGGGCTTGGTCTTCAAACCTTGATGATTCCTTGCTAGCCCACTTCAAGTTCCGGGTTTTTGGGTCTCGGTTTTTCGGGTTTGACTTTTATTGACTTTCGGGATTTGACTCTCCAAATTGACTTTAAAATACTAAATACTAACATTATTACAAAAACTAAAATTAACATAAAACATAGCTAATGACCCGTAAAAAGTAGAACGAAAGACTCTAAAAATTACTACTAGACACGACAATATTTGACGTTGTCAAACACCCCCACACTTGGACTTTTACTCGTCCCGAGTAAAACTCGAGATTAGCACAAATGACACGAGCCCAACAAAGTGTGTGTGGAGGTATTGACCTCTCTCCCCTCACTACACCCTTCTTATACTCCCTCTTAAACAATCCACCCATGACAAAAACAAAATAAAAAGACTCAATTCTTGTGACACTCTTCTCTCACTCCCCCTCCTTATATCATCCCTCAAGACTAAAAACACGACATGCCACCTACTCCGACTCAACTCAATTCCTCCCTACTTATAGCTCCCGATAAAGTAGTATGACCATCTTTGCCTTATCCCAAGGCATAGCGAGATGGTCTTTCTCAACAATCTTCACACAAATCCACTCCTTATATCACCCCCTTATTACTCCACTAATGCAAATCATGGTTACTTGGTTGACCCCAAACTTCACAATTTGCACAACCAAGCGATCACCAACATAAATCCACCAATTTGGAACAAAGTTTTGTGACTCAAAAAATAAAAATAAAAGGGTCCTAAACTAGCCTCCTTCCAATTTTCCTCCTTATCACTCCCTTCTTATTCCTCCAAAAATTCTCATCATAGGAAGAATTATGCTCAATTTTTTTTCATTTTTTTTTTTTCATTTTTTTTCATTTTTTTTTCTTGAAAATCCCTCATTTTGCCTAAGGTGCCCTTTCGGGTTTTCACCTTAGCTTTTCCTTTCCTCTCATTGGTGGCTCGCAACTCGATTCTTCATTTTGCCCGGAATGCCCTTTCGGGTTTTCATTCCGTCCTCGGCCACCTTCCCAATTTTGCCTAGGTGCCCACCCTTGTGGGTTTTCACCTAGCCGGGATTTTCATTTTTTTTTTTTTTTTCTTTTTCTCCTTTTTTTTTTTTTCTTTTCTTCAAAATAAAGACATAAAAAATTTTTTTTACAATGCATCAAAAACAAACTAACTATGTACAATCTTCTCCCCCACACTTAGAATACACAATGTCCTCATTGTGGAGGAGAGGAAAAATGTTACCTCATCAATTTCCGAAAGGAGAAGATCCCGAGGCACCTCCTCGGTTTCTCCTCCAATCCCTTGCTTCTCTAATCCGTCTTCTTTGCTCCATGCCTTCATCAAGGGTTGCTTGGGTGTAAGGAAAAGGGTAGCCCGGGTTTTGTTGCATGGACATCACAAAGAGAGAGCTAGCCAATCCATAAACGTCCTCTTGCGCCACCGCATCTTCATAGGAGTCTTGAAGATAGGTGTGGTGGCGCTCATTTTGAGCGCTAAAGTGGTTCGTAGCTGGCTCTCTCCAAGCATTTTGGGTGGCCCACATATCATTTTGCTCTTTCCACCTTTGGTCTTGTTGTTCTCTCCAAAGGCGGGCTTCCTCTTGCCCGTCTAGCATCCTCTTCCATTCCTCATTTTGAGCCCTCTCGGCTTCCCCTCTCAATATCTCCCTCTCCTCCACAACATTATGCCAATCATCCAAACTCTCAAGCCTACCTCCTTGTAATTGTTGCCAAGTGTTTGAGGCATCTACCCTCCCACTAATGTGTGCCAAGACGTCGTTGGTGCTAGCAAAATAGTTAGCCATTTGTTGTTGCCATGGCTCCACGGGTGTGCTAGAACGACCCTCCGCATCAAACATGGGGGTGTCGGTATCATGGTGGCTTGGGAATGGTGATTGGAAATGAAATGGTGGTGGTGGTTGTTGTTGTTGTTGTTGTTGTTGTTGTTGTTGTTGTTGTTGTTGTTGTTGTTGTTGTTGTTCAAAATTGGTGGTTTGGGAAGGGCCTTGCTCAATTGCAAGTATCTCAATCTCCTCTCTCAAATGCTCACTTCCCCCACCACCTTCTCTCCTTACCCTCCTTTGCCTCAAAGGCACTTCTTCTACCTCCTCCTCCTTCTCCGCACTACTTACCCCCAAACTTTCCTCCCTAGGACATACAAAATCCCATGCCGCGGGTCCTCTAGGTAAAGGATTGTTTTTAGGTCTAGGCAACTTCATGTAGCTTAGCTCGTCACTTCCCAACCAAAACCCTTTTAAGGGTTGCTCCTTGCTAGTCTTAAACATGTGAACTTCTTCTAGCTTAAGACGGTTGTACCTCGTCAAACCCCTACATATGTTCACCGCTTGACCATTAGGAATGCCCCCCTCATAATGCCTTACCAAGAAAGAAATCACTCCCCCACAATGGATGCTCGCCCTTGCCGATTTTTGCCTATGCTTGATGCAAGCTCTCAAAAACAAATCGGCCCAATCCGGGATCCCTACCCCCTCCGGAAGCATAGTCCACAAACAAAGCCGGATCTTCTCCGGCACCTTGGGGGGTTCTCCCGCGGAGTTGAAAATGGTGGTAAGGAACCTAGTAATTAGGCGGAGTACGGGGTGGGTGATGGCTGACAGTTTGGCATCCTTAGACGGGCCATGGTCATCGGCAATGTTATCCCACATCTGGTGCATTTTGCCCCTTGGGCATCTAATGTCTACCGGTTGCTTGGTGATTTTTAGGATTTGACGGATTTCGGAAGTTGGGGCTTCATGCCAAGTTTGGTTCAATCGGAATCGGTAGGCTTTCTCCGCACCTTCGGGCACATCCAACTCCGACAAGGTTGCTAGAAACTCGTATGCAAAACTCCTATAGGTGTAATCCCAGGAGTTTTGCTCGAGATAAGCCTCTAGCCCTACTTTAGCTAGCATGTCCCTTGTCAAGTCGAACATGCCTAAGGCATGGAGGGTGGTTGGGCAAAAGAATTTGGTTGCTACAAGAGGGTGAGTGGATATTTGATCCCAAATTTTCTTATGTTGAGCTTGCATCCTCTCATAACCCATGAACACCGTTTCAACCTCGGTGTCGGGCTCACTCACCGCGGCCCTCTTATTTTTTCCCTTGCCAAACAACTTAGAGATCTTTGGTGCCATATCTGCAAAATGTAACAAACAACACACTACAACAATAACAAGCAATCACTCGAAAAGTTTTTCGCTCAAGCACTTCAACAAACACTTGGTGTGCAACAATTTTTTTACACCTCAAAAAGCTAGTGTTTGTTGAATTTCTTTACCTTACTCAGAAAACTTTATCCAATCCTAACTACACAATCAAGCAAGGGGAAAGGGGAACTCAACCTAAGACTAAAGCTAGCCTAATTCGAGCAAAAACTTGAAGATTGATGAAAAAGAATCGAGTATGAAGTTATACCTTTGCTTTTCCACAAGATTCAAGTGCCTTGATGATTAGAAATAGGTAGGAATCCGACAAGTAGCCTTAAAAACCCAGCAAAAGACCCGAAAAAATGAATTTGAGGGAAAAAAATCTAGGTTTTTTTTAAGACGGATTTTCTGAGTTTTAGGGTGAGTGAGATTGATTTTTGGGGTTATTGAGTGTAGAATAGTGATTAGGGAGAAGAATGGGATTGATTTTGATGAAAGTTGTGGAAGATTTGAGTGAGAAAGATGGATTTTGAGGGATTGGGGGTTAAGTTTTGTGCCTATTTCGTGAAAACTGAAAGAGGAAGGTGAGCTTTTGTTTTATGAAGAACACGGGCAAAAGCTGAAGAATAAAACGAAATCTGCGCTCGACGCAGGCTGCGTCCTACGACGCAGGCTGCGTCGTCACGACGCAGGCTGCGTCCTACGACGCAGGCTGCGTCCTTCACTGCCGGATGGTTCTTGCTTTTTCACTTAGCAAAATTTTTGCTAAGTGATCCAAACACCTCCAAACTTGCAAATTCACTTCAATGGTCCATAATAACCTCCAATATCTAAATTCCATCGATTCCCGAACTTTTTATCCGTGGCACGCATCCCGAGGCGGCCAAAAACTCGCAAAACTTCACAAAACCGTTAGTAACTTCAAAAAATTTTGTTTGATGCAATGTCTAACTAACTTAAAACAACTTAAATGCTAAGATTTAACAAAGAAACTTCAAAGAAATATTCACAAGGATAGAGTATGTACATGTTTTGCCGTTTATTTAGAGTCGATGGCTCGACTTAGCTATTTCAAGCTTTTCAACTTTGATAAATGGGGTCTTCAAGCAAGACCTCTTCTTCCCCCTCCCGGGTACATCCTTGGAAGTAGTGCTTGAGACGGTGGCCATTCACTTTGAGGAGCTTTCCATCCCCGGGCCCCTCCACTTCAATAGCCCCATGAGTAAACACTTTCTTGACGGTGTAAGGTCCAAACCATCTTGACCTCAACTTGCCCGGAAAGAGCTTAAACCGGTTTTGGAACACAAGAACTTTATCACCTTCCTTGAAAACTCTACGGTTTATCATCCCATCATGCCATCTTCTTGTTTTCTCTTTGTAGATGGAAGAGTTCTCATAAGCATCTTGGCGAATTTCTTCAAGTTCTTGTAATTGAAGCTTCCGGTGCATACCGCTCTCATCTTGGTTTTGATTGAAAGATTTGATAGCCCAATAGGCTTTGTGCTCAACCTCCACGGGGAGGTGGCAAGCCTTGCCATAGATGAGACGGAATGGGGACATGCCAATGGGGGTTTTGAAAGCGGTCCTATATGCCCACAATGCATCAACTAGCCTCTTACTCCAATCCTTTCTATCCGGATTCACCGTCTTTTCAAGTATTCCTTTAATTTCACGGTTTGAGAGTTCGGCTTGCCCGTTTGTTTGTGGGTGGTAGGCCGTGGAAATTTTATGATTCACCCCATACCTCTTGAGAAGGCCTCCAATCACCTTGTTGCAAAAATGGGTCCCCCTATCACTAATGATAGCCCTTGGAAAGCCAAACCGAGAGAATATGTTTTCTTGAATGAAAATGGCTACTACCTTGGCATCATCGGTGCGGGTAGGAATTGCTTCAACCCATTTTGATACATAGTCTACCGCCAAGAGGATGTACAAATAACCACCGGAATTTGGAAAAGGGCCCATAAAATCAATTCCCCACACATCAAAGATCTCACAATATAGAAGAGGTTGTTGTGGCATCTCATTCCTCTTTGTCAAATTCCCCACCCTTTGACATCGGTCACAAGTTTTTACAAATTTGTGGGCATCTTTGAAAAGACTTGGCCAAAAGAAACCGCATTCAAGCACTTTTCTAGCGGTTCTTTGTGGCCCAAAATGCCCTCCACAAGCATAGTCATGACAATGATGTAGGATGGAAGGAATTTCACTCTCGGGCACACATCTTCTCACAAGTTGATCTTGACAAAATTTCCACAAGTAAGGATCATCCCATGTATAGTACTTGGCATCGGACTTGACTTTGTTCTTTTGATGAGAAGAGAAATGGCTTGGGAGCCGCTTTGTCACCAAATAGTTGACCATGGTAGCATACCATGGCTCTTCCACTTGTATAGCATAAAGTGATTCATGAGGGAGACCTCCTTCAACCTCCTCAAGAGGGCATGATGGTCTTCCTTCATGGTTTAGCCGGCTCAAATGATCCGCCACCACATTCTTCACCCCTTTCTTGTCTTTTATCTCCACATCAAACTCACTTAGAAGAAGAATCCATCTCAACAACCTTGGCTTTGCATCCTTCTTTGCCACAAGGTATCTAATGGCGGCATGATCGGTGTAGATTATCACCTTTGTTCCCAAGAGATAAGATCGGAATTTTTCTAGAGCATAAATCACACCAAGGAATTCCTTTTCCGTCGTGGAATAGTTCTTTTGAGCATCATTCAAAAGGGTAGAAGCATATTGGATCACATGGGGTCCCTTGTCACTCTTTTGACCCAAAACCACTCCCAATGCATAGTCACTTGCATCGGTCATGATTTCAAATGGAAGATCCCATCGTGGTGCTTGAATAATTGGTGCGGTGACCAATCTCTCCTTCAAGTCATTGAATGCTTTCCTACATTTGTCATCAAAAACAAATTCCGCTTCTTTGTGCAAAAGCTTGCATAAAGGGTTAGCAATCTTGGAAAAATCCTTAATGAATCTCCGGTAGAAACCGGCATGTCCTAGAAAAGACCTAATGTCTCGGGTGTTAGAGGGATAAGGTAGGGTTTTGATAATGTCAACCTTAGCCTTATCCACCTCAACCCCCCTTTCCGACACTACATGTCCCAAAACGATGCCACTAGTCACCATGAAATGACATTTTTCGGAGTTTAAAATGAGGTGAGACTCTTGGCATCGCTCTAAGACAAGAGCAAGGTGTTTTAGACATGCATCATAGGAGTCCCCATGGACGGTGAAATCGTCCATGAATACTTCTATGATTCGTTCTACATAGTCGGAGAAAATACTCAACATGCACCGTTGAAAAGTTCCCGGAGCATTGCACAAACCAAAGGGCATACGACGATAAGCAAATGTACCAAATGGGCAAGTGAATGTGGTCTTGACTTGGTCCTCGGGTGCGATTGGGATTTGAAAATACCCCGAGTAACCGTCAAGGAAACAATAGAAAGCTTTCCCCGCTAATCTTTCTAACATTTGATCAATAAATGGTAGCGGGAAATGGTCTTTCAATGTTACCGCATTCAAGCGGCGGTAGTCAATACACACTCTCCAACCGGTTTGGGGTCGGGTGGAGACCAAGTCTCCTTGTGCATTCTTGACTACCGTCACTCCTCCCTTTTTGGGTACGACTTGAGTTGGGCTAACCCAACGAGAGTCGGAAATAGGGAAAATGATACCCATTTGCAATAGCTTAATTACCTCTTCTTGCACTACCTCCGCCATGGGTGGATTGAGCCTCCTTTGGGGTTGTCGGACCGGTTTGGCATCCACTTCAAGTCGTATCTTGTGCATGCAAGTCACCGGGCTTATCCCTTTCAGGTCCGCTATGCTCCACCCAAATGTTTCCTTATGCTTTTCAAGTAGTGATACCAATTTGCCTTCTTGGTCCTCGGTGAGTGTGCTTGAAATGATAAGTGGTAGGGTGTTCTTGTCCCCTAGAAAGATGTACTTTAAATGGCTTGGGAGGGTCTTCAACTCGACCTTAGGAGGTTGGATAATGGAAGGGAGGGGCTTGTGGAGTGGAATACTCAAAGCAAACAACTCGGACAAGTTAGCCAGTGCAGGACGCAGGCTGCGTCCAGTGACGCAGGCTGCGTCGTACGACGCAGGCTGCGTCGTGTGACGCAGGCTGCGTCGTGTGACGCAGGCTGCGTCGAGCACTGCCTTGCCCTGTTTTCAGCATCTCTATGACGTTGAGCTCCTCATATGTTTCTATTGGCTCTTCCTTCTCCAATTCTTCAAGACATTCCTGCACATCAAAGGCCAACAACAAGCGCAAACCTTCCTCTTCCATGGGATTAGTTAAAGCTACCTCGAGTGGGTCTCTATCACAAAGTTTATACATTTGATTCACTAATGGCTCAAAGATATCCAAGAAAAAACAAGATTGATGGTCACTCGGGTGCCTCATGGAGTCATAAATATTGTAAGTTAATCTTTTTCCTTCAAACTCCATAGTCAAACACCCGTTTGAAACATCGATCTTGGTATTTGAAGTTTTCATAAACGGCCTACCAAGAAGGAGAGGGGTGGCACTAGAGCTAGATTCCATATCTAAGACGTAGAAATCCGCCGGAAAGACAAGATTATCGACTTCCACTAGTACATCCTCTACCATGCCCTTGGGGTAAACACTAGACCTATCGGCAAGTTGAATGACTACCCCGGTCTTAGACAAAGGTCCTAAACCTAGGGTCTCATAAATAGATAAAGGCATGACGTTTATAGAAGCCCCAAGGTCTAGCATGGCACGTTTAAAACTTTTCCCCCCAATAGTGCAAGGAATAGTGAACATGCCCGGGTCTCCACATTTCTTTGGTAAATTTTGTTTGAAAATGGCCGACACATGTTCACTCACCCTAACCTTATGGGTTCCCTTCTTTGGATTTCTCCTAGGTGTGCAAAGCTCTTTCAAAAACTTGGCATACCTAGGGACACTATTCAACAAGTTAAGAAGAGGAATGTTAACCTCACATTTTCGGAAAGTCTCATACAAGTCATTCTCCTTGGCATACTTCCTTGTGCTTATCAAAGCACTAGGAAATGGGACTTCCGGTATGTACTCTTCCACTTCATCATCTTCAATAGTGCCTTTGCCCTTCTTTGAAATGTCTCCTTTGGGGTCCTTGCTTGTGGATGTTTCTTTTTCATTTCTCAATACCTCTTCTTGACCAACCACCAATTCTCCTTGGTCTTCAATCTCAATGGTTTCCATCTCAATATTCTTCATCTTTTCCTTTCCCTTGCCAAGGGGATTCACTTCCAACTCCTTGCCACCCCTCAATGTCATGGCACTAGCATTTTCCCTTGGTGGGGGAATGGTTTGAGATGGGAATCTTGTGGAGCTTGAGGCTTGGGATTTTGACTTTGACAAATTTCCAAGTTGTTCACCCTAAGGTTGTTAGCCTCCCTATCCTTCCTTGCTTCCTCTCTATCCCTCCTTGCCTCCTCCCTATCCTTCTCTTGATTGGCAAGAAGTGTTTGCAAGATGTCACTCAAGTTCCCTTGAGAAGAAGAATTCCCTTGATTTAGATTTTGGTTGGGTTGTCTTTGGGTTTGAGAATTATTTGGAAAATTTGAATTGTTGGGTCTTGGGTTGTTGTTGAAATTTCTTTGGGGATTTTGGTTGAAATTTGTGTTTCGGTTTTGGGTTGGATTTTGGGCTCTCAAGTGGTTGAATTGGCCATTTTCAAAACTCTTTGATTTGTCTCCTCCCCACCCCAAAAGATCACGATTTCCCACTTGGTTATACATTCCTCCACCACTTGGGTTTCTAGCATTGTAGTTCCCATACCCCATAGCATTGACACTCTCCATGGTGGCTCCTTGCTCAATCATGATGTAACAAGTATTTGTAGCATGGTCACCTCCACAATAAGAACATTCAAGCGGTTCGGGGTGTTGAGAAAATGTATTACCTTTGTTGACAACCAAGTTGGATACCAAGCTCTTGAGTTCACCCATCTCTTGCATGAGTTTGTGATTTTGAGAGGCATGAGAATCTTCCATGGAAGAAACATTTCTAGAGCTTCCTCCCCTTTCATTCTTCCTCCCGTAGCTTCTTGTGTTCATAGCCAACTTCTCAATAATGTTGTTGGCCTCGGCCACATTAAGTGTATCAATACCACCTCCGGTGGCGGCTATAATCATCCGTTGGTCGTTTTGGCATAATCCTTCATTGAAGGCCGTCAATAGATCATCCCCCGACATTCCATGATAAGGGCACCTTGCCACGAGGCTTTTGAATCGCTCCCAATAGTCATAGAGAGTTTCCCCCATGTCTTGCTCAATGGTAGTGATGAGCTTCTTTGAGTGGTTATGCCTCGAATCCGGGTAGTATTTCTCAAGAAATTTCTTCTTCAAACCCACCCAAGTAGTGACGGAATGGGCCGGAAGACAAAATAACCACTCCTTAGCGGCATCTTGTAGAGAGAAAGGAAATGCCCTAAGTTTAAATTGGTCTTCGGTCACTCCTTGAGGGATGGCCCCTTGGCATATCATGTGAAATTCGGCCAAGTGCCTATTGGGATCATTCCCCACCATTCCATGAAATCTTGGCAAATTATGAACAAAGAACCCCTTTAGCTCGAAATTTACATCCCCCATGGGAGGGTATGCGATACACAACGGTTGCTCTTCATAGTTTCTTGCCCGGATCTCACCAATAGTTCTATTATCTTCCATTTCGGGTGGGTAGATGATGTTCAAGGGTGGCGGTCTCCTAGGTGGTGATCTAGGTGGTGACACAAACACTTGTTCTTGTGGTTCTTGAAAAATATTGTTCTCAAACTCCTCTTCACTAGGCTCCCTCCAAAAGGGTCTCCTATAGAGGGGGTTCGAAAACAACCAATTGGAAATGCTACTAGAAGCCGGGTCAATGTCTTGGTCACCAAGTCCCTCTTGTGACCTAGGCATAAACTCTAAAACACTTCAACAACACAATTAGTAACTTCAACACCAAGTAACCTACAAACAATACAAAAGGAAATATTTGAAAAATAATCTAAACAAAGTATGACACTAACAAGAGTTCAATTTGATATTTAGATAAATTGCCTTCCCCGGCAACGGCGCCAAATTTGACGGGCTTATTTTCGGGGTCGTTAATTCCGGAAACTAGCTATGCCAAATAACAATTTATAAAACCAAATCTAGGCTCAAACTAACCTAAGTAAAGGGTAGTAAGGGTAAGACAAGGATCGAACCCAAGAGAAGGCGATTAATGCTAAAAATCTAATCTAGACTCTTGCTAAAAACTGATTAAACAAATTAATTAATCTAATCACAAGTTAAACACTAATTGAAACAAAGACTAGAATTACTTACAAACTATGATATTCACAATGGTAAACATGTAGATAACAAATAGGGAGAAAGTTTTTCATGAGAAATGATTGTCAATCCTAGAATCACCAATAACAACTAAATAATCAAAGATTTCAAATAAGGAAAAACAACTTAGTGCAATTATCCCAAGTTCCCCCATAATTTAACAAAGTAAAGATCCCTCCTTTCCTCCCTTCTCTAATTATCTATAGCAAAAACTTCTAAGAATTAGCCACCATGAATTAAACCATCCATAAATGACCCAATACAACTAAACCCATACTTATTAAATCATAAGCATAAATAAAGATGCAAGCTTTAAGCACCAAACCAAAGAAGCATGCTAGAATCATGAACTAAAACATTAAACCATGTTCTAAATACATGATAATCCAAAATCCACTCAAAAGATTCTAACTTTTAAACCAAAGTTACAATCTTTCAAGTTGCTTCAACAAATATCAAGACAAATCAACCAAATTCATCAAGACAAAGCAATTTAATCAAACAAACAATTACTAAGATGGTTAGTCCTAACAACAATTCATTCAACAAAGAAAATCAACAAAGGAAGATGGAATTAAATAGAGAAGGAAGGATTAAAAAGTCTTACAATGCTAAAAGGGAAGAACTTGTTCAAATTACACTAAGCAAAAGAAGATTAGCTACCCATAGTCTTCTTAATACAACCAATTTCTAAGTAAAAACCCATTACAAAAGCCAAACTTGAAGAACAAAAAGAGAGAAATGCTAAGGAAAATATGATGTTGTATGGTGAATGCTTCATTTTTCTTGTCTCTCTTCAGAAATCTTCTTTTATACCCTTGGTCCGCAAACCTAGGGGCCTTGAAAGATGGGCTTCCAAAAGACAAGACAAGAAAATGAGAAAAACCCGTGCTGAGAGATGACGCAGGCTGCGTCCTACGACGCAGGCTGCGTCGTGCTGACGCAGGCTGCTGAACAGATTTTTTTGCCTTGTTTTTCCTTCTTGACTTTCGTTGACCCCATGGATATTGACCCCGCCTTGACTTCCATTGACCCATTGGGCTTGGTCTTCAAACCTTGATGATTCCTTGCTAGCCCACTTCAAGTTCCGGGTTTTTGGGTCTCAGGTTTTCGGGTTTGACTTTTATTGACTTTCGGGATTTGACTCTCCAAATTGACTTTAAAATACTAAATACTAACATTATTACAAAAACTAAAATTAACATAAAACAAAGCTAATGACCCGTAAAAAGTAGAACGAAAGGTTCTAAAAATTAATACTAGACACGACAATATTTGACGTTGTCAATACCGGTGCGCCGCATCTGTTAGACGACTGGCACTGAGAGATGGAGAGTGTATTTGAGGTGTTCGACTGTCCGAATAGCTTGTGCGTGGAGCAAGATGCGTTTTATCTAAGAGAAGCTGCGGGGAAGTGGTGGTTTAGGGAGAGAGTGGCGATGATAGAGTATTATGTGGGTCAAGGAGAAGTGGGGATTCCGTGGAGAGACTTTAAGGCGGAGATGAGGCAGGAGTTTGCTCCTGAGCACATGAGGGGAAAATTGAGGTCCGAGTTTGATACCTTTAGGATGACTGAGGAGATGTCAGTGACTGATTACTATAACAAGTTTACTGAGTTGGCAAGTTATGCCAACAAAATGCAGTGGAGCCAGAAATCCTTGGCTGAAAAGTCTTTGAAAGGGGTAGTGTTTAGGGTAAGCTACCACAGCCGGTGGCTGAGGATATGAATAAGGCCTATGAGAAGGCGGGTCAAACTGAGAGGTTGGCGGTTATGACTAAGGAAGCTAAGGATACAATGGAGAGTAGTAAGAAGAAGGCTAGTAGTGAGAATGAAGGCAATTCCACCTATAAGTGGGGTAATTATTCGAAGGCAAGATTCTATTCGGGTGATGGTGGCTACCGTGGAGGACAGCAATCAGGAGGGTATAGTGGTAGGGCGGCTAGTGAGACTTCTACATTGAAGTACTTTGGTTGTGGCCGTACGGGCCACAAGAAGTTTGAGTGTCCATGTGGAGGAGGTAGTGGGGGTTACCAACCTTCACATCAGAGGAGCTACTCGCAGAGCATGGCCAGCAACCGACCGGCAGGTTTGTATGACCGGCAGAGAGTCAAAGCAGGATTGAAGGTGGCTATAACCGCTACGATGGTTATCAGAGGCAGAACAACAACAACCAAGTGGAGAACCAGAGTTCAGCTTCAAAGACTGTGGCATCTGCAAGCACAGTGCAAGGGAGTGGGCAGAAAAACAGTGGTAAACTGTTTATAATGGGCTAGCAGGAAGTGGAGGCGGACGTTCAGGTGGTTACCGGTACTTTCTCTATTAATAATGTTCCTTCGTTTATGTTGTTCGATTCGGGGGCAACCCATTCCTTTATATCTAGGAGTCATGCTATATTATTGGGGTTGGGCGCTAGTGAGTCTGTAAAGGATGAATTATTTATACCTTCAAGAGAGTCTGTATCTTGTAATAGATTGTATGGAGGTGTATTTATGCTTGTAGGAGAGGTAGATTTCCCAGTTGACTTGTTTAAGTTTCCGTTAAATGGGTTTGAGGTCATAGTTGGGATGGATTGGTTAGGTAAGTATAAGGCTAATATATATTGTCATCAAAAGAAAGTGTCATTGAAAGGTCCGAAAGGAGTTAGAGTGTCTTAACGAGGGTTCATGGTGAAGCCTAAGGTTAAGTTAATAGTAGCTTTTGCATTGAAGAACTACCTAAGGAAGGGTTATCCTATGATCTTGTGTCATGTGAGGGATAACCGAGTTAAGGAGCCGACAGCATACAAGATTGAGGTGGTGAGTGAGTTCGCTGATGTCTATCCTGGTGAGATACCGGAGTTACCTCCAAAGAGGAATGTAGACTTTAGCTTGGAATTAAAGCTGGGTACGGGACCAATTTCTAAGGCCCTGTATGTTATGGGACCGAAGGAGCTGAAGGAGTTGAAGAAGCAGCTTAATGAGTTATTTGATAAGGGATACATTAGACCTAGTGTATCTCTGTGGGGTGCACCAATCCTGTTTGTGAAGAAGAAGGATGGTAGCTTATGACTGTGCATTGACTACCGTGAGTTGAACCATGTGACGGTGAAGAATAGGTATTCATTACCTAGAATTGATGACATGTTTGATCAGTTGAGCGGAGTTGGGGTGATATCGAAGATAGATTTGAGATCGAGGTATCATCAGCTGAGGATAAGGGATAGTGAAATTCCGAAGAAGGCGTTTCGTTCGAGGTATGGGCATTATGAGTATGTGGTGATGCCGTTTGGGTTGACTAATTCACCAGCGGTATTCATGGACCTTATGAACCGGATCTTCAGTCCATACTTGGACATGTTCGTGTAGTATTTATTGATGATATCTTAGTCTATTCCAATACTAAGGAGGAGCATGCAGAGCATCTGAGTATCGTTATGCAGACCTTGAAGGATAACAAGTTGTATACAAAATTGTCTAAATGTAAATTTTGGTTAGAGAAGGTGGCGTTTCTGGGGCATGTAATTTCAAAGGAAGGGGCGATGATGGATCCGAGTAAAGTTGAGGCGGGGTCTAAGTGAAATAAGTACAAATATTAAGTGTTCAATAACGGATTAGATTTGGAGGCACTAAAGAATGTAGCTGAGCTGAGGAGTTTTCTGGATTTGGCTGGGTATTCCCCCGAGGTTCGTGAAGGACTTCTCAACGATAGCTAGACCTATGACGGTGTTGATGAGAAAGGAGAACTGGTTTTGTTGGGATTAGGGTTGCGAAATGGATTTCCAAAACTTAAAGGAGCTTTTGACCACAACTCATGTACTAGCATTACTTTAGGGGAGCGAGAATTTTGAGGTTTATATTGATGCGTCGAAGTGTGGCTTGTGTAGTGTGTTTATGCAGAACGGGAGGTGATTGCTTATGCGTCGAGACAGCTGAAGCCTTATGATGAAAACTACCCTACTCACGATCTGGAGTTGGGAGCATTGGTGTTCGCGTTGAAGATTTGGATGCATTATTTGTATGGTGCCATTTTTAAGGTGTTTTCATACCATAAGAGTCTGAAGTATATATATACCCAGAAGGAGCTAAATATGAGACATCGGCGGTGGATGGAGCTGATTGGGAATTATGACATGGAGATATTCTACCATGAGAGGAAGGCTAATGTAGTTGTTGATGCCTTGAGTCGGAAGAGTGTACATTCCTTGTGCACGTCGATGTCACTGATGAGAGTGCGGGATGAGGTAGCAAAAATGGGGATCCATGTGATTCGGAAGGCGGATGCTACTAGTGATCTGATGATTGGCCTGAGTTGTATGATAGCATTAGGAGTAAGCAGTTAGAGGATCCGAAGATTCAACAGTGGAGGAAGGGAGTAGAGGATGGTACTACTCCTAGGTTCTCGATTCATGGTGATGGGAATCTTAGGTTTGAAGGTCGTTGGTGTGTACCGAGTGATCCGAAGCTGAAGAATTTGATATTGACTGAAGCTCATTGTACTCCTTATACGGTGCATCCGGGTGGGGATAAGTTGTATAAGGATCTGAAGAAGACTTTCTGATGGTCAGGGATGAAGAAAGAGGTAGCTGATTTTGTGGCTAGATGTTTGGTATGTCAGCGAGTCAAAGGGTAGCAAAGAAGACCGCAGGGTAAGATTCAGTCCTTAGAGGTGCCGGAGTGGAAGTAGGAGTCCATATCCATGGATTTTGTGGTAGGACTTCTGAGACCGCAGAGGGGGAAATCGGTTGACCAACTCAGCCCATTTTGTGCCTATGAAAGATACCTGGAGTAAGATTGAGCTGGCGTTGGCATATAGGAAGCACGTGGTGAAGCTGCATGGGGTGCCTTGTAATCGTTTCTGACCGTGATGCGAGGTTCATTTCTAGATTCTGGAAGGAGCTGCAAGAGTTGATGGGGACGACTTTAAAGATGAGTACAGCATTTTATCCTGCGATGGATGGCCAGACTGAGAGGAAGATTAAGACTCTCAAGGATATGCTGAAGGCTTGTGTGCTATCTTTTGGTGGGAGCTAGGAATATAAACTGGATTTGATAGAGTTCTCTAATAATAAAAGCTATCATTCCAGTATTGGGATGGCACCGTTTGAGGCCTTGTATGGGAGGAGATGTAGGAGTCCAGTTTGTTGGGATGACAGAGTTGAGGAGGTAGTTCTTGGACCCCAGATTATTCAGGACATGATCGAGCAAGTAAAGTTGATTCGCTAGAAGATGAGAGCAGCTCAAGATCGCCATAAGAGCTATGTGAATCTTCGTCATAGGCATGTTGAGTTTCAGGTGGGCGACAAAGTCCTTCTGAAGGTGTCACCTATGCGCGGGGTGATGAGATTTGGGAAGAGGAGCAAATTGAGCCATAAATTCATATGTCCCTATGAGATTTTGGATCGGGTTGGAGAGGTGGCTTATCGGTTGGCCCTACCACCTGCTCTTGACCGGGTCCACAATGTGTTCCACGTGTCGCAGCCGAGGAAGTATGTGAGTGACTCGTCTCATGTCCTTGAGGATGAGACTATAGAGCTAGATAAGGCAGTCACCTATGTTGAGGTGCCTAAGGAGATCTTGGACCGAAAGGTGCGAAAGACTAGGATTGCCGAGACAACGTTACTAAAGGTATTATGGTCTAACCATAATATGGAGGACGCAACTTGGGAACCTGAGGCTGCAATGAGGGAGAAATACTCGCATCTGTTTCCAGAGGTATGTTCGGTTACGAGGGCGTAACCTTGTTTTTAAGTGGGGAAGGAGGTAGTTGCACTCGTTAGTTATGTCATGTTTATGTTGATAGATGGGTAGTATACATGTTGTTGGAATTGTGTCTTTATGTCATATGTTATGTGTTGTCGTCATGAAAGTTATGTGTTGTGTTGTTGTGATGTGTTTTGGTATTCTGGTATTGAGTTGATGTTAGTTGTGGGTACGGTGTCTGTTTAGGGGTATGAGTTGTGAACTTCGAGGACGAAGTTCGTTTTTAAGGAGGGAAGATTGTAATACTCCGTATTTCTATGTATTGGGGGACTCGACCGAGTAGGGCTTACTCGACCGAGTACATAGTGTACTCGGCCGAGTATAGGCTACTCGACCGAGTGAATTTGGCTAGTGTCTAATGGGTGCTTCTGATCTCGTGTACTCGGCCGAGTGACATCGGCACTCGACCGAGTACACTTTGTACTCGGCCAAGTACGACAGTTTTCCGGATTTGATCGCGGGGATGATTAAAGGTTTCATATGAGGGTATAAAGGTAAAAAGAATTTAAGCGGCCGGAAGCGAATACCTAGTAAACCACTGAATTATTTCCCACTTGCGCCAAGGTTACAACGACTATTTGCAACCAAACACATAGCAGGTGAGATGAGTTGGCACCATAAAAACTCTCGATTAAAAGAAGAGGGACAATGACACACCCAAGTGATGGAGAAGCGTGGAAACATTTCCATAGAGAGCATCCAGAATTTGCAAGTGAACCTCGCAATGTTCGCCTAGGTTTGTGTACAGATGGATTTTCACTTTATGGCCAATTCGGGAAGTCTTACTCGTGTTGGCCTGTGATTGTCACCTCGTATAACTTACCCCCTTAGTTATGCATGAAAAGGCAATTTATGTTCTTATCTATGATCGTTCCAGGTCCTAGTAATCCTAAAGCAAAATTGGATGTCTACCTCCAACCGTTGATCAACGAGTTGAAAGAACTTTGGAAAACCAGTGTGGATACCTTCGATGTCTCTAAGAAACGTAATTTTCAATTAAAAGTGGCATTACTGTGGACGATCAATGATTTTCCTGCATATGGCATGCTTTTCGGTTGGTCCACAGCCGAATACCGTGCTTGTCCTTATTGTCTTCAAAAAGATCCTAAATCCTTTTTTTCTTAAACATAGTCGAAAAGTTTGTTGATTCGATTGTCATCGTACTTTCTTGAAACCTAATCATCCTTTCCGCAACAATTGTAAGCATTTTCTAACGAACAGGAAAACTGATAATACCACAGGTGCAATCAAATTAACCGGTGCTGAGGTCTGGGATTCGGTAAAAGGTTTACCAAAAGTTGTCGAGTCTTTTGCTGAAGAAATGAAAAGATTGAAAGACGAAAAAACTGAAGGTTGGTGGAAACAAAGCATATTCTGGGAACTTCCTTATTGGAAGACATTGTTGATTTGACACAACTTAGATGTTATGCACATTGAGAAAAACTTTTTTGAACAGCTTATCAAAACGGTGATGAATGTAACAAAGAAAACTTCATTTGGCTCTAAGGGTAAAGCTGACTTTCTTAAAATTGCTTGAAACGACCCATATCATCTAGGTTTGTTTTAGAGATAGCGGAGAAGAAGGCTCTATGCGAATGGGTTGCTAGTTTGAAATTCCCGGATGGTTATGCTTCAGATTTGAGTCAAAATACAATTAATCAAATTTGAAACTTTGCATTGTAATTCAAAACTTTTGCTCACGGTTTTATATATTGAACTACCTAACAATTTCCATTGTATATAACTTTTACTTATGACAGGTGGGTTTATAAACCGGCTCATAGGTAACACTAGTCGATCGCATCCTGCTGATGAGGAGGAGAACGAGAAGGAGGCGGCCACGGACCACCACGAGCAGGAGCAGGAGCAGGAGCAGGTTACGATGCCGACTACGCAACAGGAGGAGACGCGGGTTATTTTGTCTCGCAATCCTGACATAGGCCATTGGTAAGTGTCTCATATATAAAAAACTTTTATTATCGCTAACTTTATTTTATTATAACTTTTACGCTAACTTTTTTTATAACTTTTTTTATCGTGTTTGTTCTAATATGTATCTTTTTCAGGTGGGATGACAAGCCGATCAAGCAATACGTTACTTGGTCTTTCATTCGTACCATCGGCCGGGAGTACTTCACCAAATGGAGTGAAGCGGGCCAATCACAGCGTAGGCGGATGTACGAATCCTTTCGGGTATATTTTATTACGGTTCTAGCTATTACTAAAAAGTAATTGTTTTCTTTCAAACCGTGATGATGTACGATTTTAGCAATTACTAACAAGTTCTTTATGATGAAATAGAATCATGTGAACTCGGTCGATCCGAACTACGACCCGAAGCCCGAATGGCAGAAATAGGTCATGAGGCGGATTACCTCACTTGTTGGTGGCGTCCAATATAACAAAAAAAAAGGCCGGATTGGGTGCCTGAATCTTGGTGGGAAACCATTAGAAAAAGGCTCGAATGCGATCCCGAATTTGCCAAGAAGTCCAACATAAACAAGGTAAATAGACAGTCGAGTTGCAAGAAAGCTTTGGGCACCCATACTCTAGGGCGGAAGAGTTGTTCCGATGCGTTTAAAGAATTGGTAAGTTCTTTATTTTTTTCCTTCACAAATTGCATATTATGAAGGATTAATATTGCCGATATATCACTTAATGTTTTTATACTACTTTCAGGTTGATGCTACGTCGTACAAGTTGTTTGAGAAAACAAATAAAAACAAGAAGGGCGAGTGGGTTAATCCTAGAGCTGCTAAGACAAACGTAAGTTTGTCTAATTATTACTAAGAAGTTTTTGTATATCCAACTTTAGTACTATTTATTAGCTTTGTTTTGTTTTTATCACTTAATGTTTTTAATTATACAACTTTTTTTTTTGTTTTTTCAGGAAGCTTACACCGAAGAGATGAGTCAGCCAACGCCAACTAGCGAGACCCCGGACGAGTTATATGCATACTATAAAGCTGCAGATGGATTCGATAAGAAGTCGAGGCTATTCGGGATGGGAGACAAGGGGAAAGAAGTGTGGTATGATCCACCTTGCAACAAAAGTGCACGCGCATGTATCTGCTACAATCCTACTGATTACACTCGATTCGCTAGTGAAAATGCTCAAATGAAGGAGCAATTGAGAGCACTTGCGAATGAACGAGAAAATGAGCGAGCTGCCCGACTTGCCATTGAAGCACAAGTACAGGCCAATCAACAAAATATGGAGAGCCAAGCAAAGCAAATGGCCGCCATGCAAGCGGCGTTGATGAAATTTATTCCCTCGGGCTCGTGCCATTTCCCTCCTCCACGTCCAAGAGACGACAACGCGGACGACAGGCACGGCTTTGGACGGGGTTCCGTTACCCCCTTAGGTTAGTAATTTATCATCTACTTAAGTTAGTGTTTATGTCAAAGAAATTAGTTTTGTCTAAGTTAGTGAATCGGTTGAATTTGTAAGTTTGTAAGAAAGTTGTATGAATTTGTTTAACTTTTTATGTAATGGATTTTTTTTCAAATTCCCATCGATCTTCCGCCTTATTTTTGTTGCCTTTTTTTTAGTCCCGCTCATGCGGTCGTCGTGAGTATGAATTACCGATTTGCGGTCGACGAATGTATTTTCTGTATTGCAGGTTTTGTTGAAAATTTTACCGTTTAAAACAATGCAAAATACGCATTGTGGCTGGACAGCAGGCTGCTCTTTCCAGCCACTGCTACATTGACTACTGACGGAATTTCCGTCTGTAACGTCAATATATATTGACTTTACTGACGGAAATTCCGTCAGTAAGGTCAATATTATCTTGACTAAATCAGGATAATATTGACTGTACTGACGGAAATTTCGTCAGTCAAGTCAATACTATCTTGACTTTACTGACGAATATTCCGTCAGAACAGTCAAGATAATATTGACCATACTGATGGAATTTCCGTCAGTAAAGTCAAGATATTATTGACTTTACTGACGGAATTTTCGTCAGTACAATCAATATTATCTTGACTTTGACCTTAACATGTTCGACGAATTATAAAATTCGTTATAAGGCAAATTTTTGTTACCATTTGAAGTGACGCACGTTACTGACGGAATTTTGGTGTTTCTGATGGATTTTTTCCGTCAGTTTCCCAAGTTCGTTTTGTAGTGTAGGCTTACTCAAAGCCCTGAAGGAGCTAGGTGGAAGGGTAAGGTGGCCGAAGAAGTCAGTTGGAGACAAGGGCCCAGACAAGAGGGACCAGAGCAGGAGGTGTGATTTCCATGATGACGTCGGCCACAACACTGAAGACTGCGTATCCTTGCGCAAGGAAGTCAAGCATCTCTACGGAGCAGGATACCTCGACAACCTACTCCCAAAAGGAAGTAGACGCGGTAAAATAAACGCCACGGATGAGGTGCTACCTTCTCCACCCCCTCTTTATAGTAAGGTTGTCAATGTAATCACAGGTGGTTTAGAGCTGTGTGGGTTAACTACTCAGCCGCCAAGAGACATGCTACAGAAACAAAGGGGGACTGGCCTGAGACCTCATGCAGGGTGAGCAGGATGGACCTACCAGCAGCCTCTTTCGACGAGACAGACTCACAGGGTGTAGAAGAGCAACATCATGATGCACTAGTAATTACCCTGTCAATAGGGAATTGTCTGGTGAAGAAGATCATGGTAGACACTGGGAGTTCAGTGAACCTCCTCATGTTGAGCACCCTCAAGAATATGGGTCTGAGTGAGAAGGACCTGACAAACAGGGCAGTACCCCTGGTGGGATTCAGTGGTGAAACCACGAGATCACTAGAGGAAATAGTTATTCCTACTTTTACTGGTGGAATTAATACGCAAATAAGATATTTAGTCATTGATGGTCCATCTACTTACAATGTTATCCTTGGCAGGCCCTGGATCCATGAAATTAGAGCAATACCCTCGACGTACCACCAGTGCATGAAGTTTCCAACACCATGGGGAGTACATGAGGTACGAAGAGACCAAGAGGAGGCCAGAGGCTATTCCAAGGATGTACTGAAGCAAACCTCGAGCCCGCCAGCATAGCAATTGCAGAGGCAGCATGTCCACGAGAAGTATGTGGAACCCCCACAGGAAGAACTTGATCAGATCACATTGGACATGCTGCACCCAGAGCGGACCGTACTGGTAGGATTAGGCTGCACCGGTCAGACACGAGAAAGACTACTTGAGATACTCAGGAGGAACGCAGACAGCTTTTCCTGGTGACATGACGACATGGTGGGCGTAGACCCCAGCATAATAACACATCGTCTTAATGTGGACCCTAGCTACAGCCCGGTGTAGCAGAAAAGAAGGAAATTTGCTCCAGAAAGAAACCAAATCATCCATCTGGAGGTAGATAACCTGCTGGCAGCAGGGAAAATTCGAGAAGTGAGGTATCCAGAATGGCTCTCAAATGTGGTCGTGGTCCCAAAGAAAAACAACAAGTGGAGGGTGTGAGTGGATTTCAACGATCTGAATAAAGCATGCCCAAAAGATCCGTTCCCCCAGCCACATATTGATGCCATGGTTGACGCCACAGCAAGGCACGAAATGCTAACCTTCTTGGATGCCTGGAGTGGGTACAACCAGATCAAGATGCACCCTGCAAATCAAGAGAAAACAACATTCCAGTCAGAACACGGGTTGTACTGCTACAACGTAATGCCCTTTGGGCTCAAGAACGCAGGATCAACCTACCAGAGACTGGTCAACAGGATGTTCAAGAAGTAGATAGGAAATACAATGAAGGTATATATTGATGACATGGTGGTGAAATCAAAACAAGCTATAAATCATATACAGCACCTCGAAGACACCTTCAGCACCCTCAGGGAGTATAAAATGAAATTAAACCCTCTGAAGTGCACCTTCGGAGTTTCCTCAGGAAACTTCCTAAGGCACTTGGTGACACGGAGAAGCATAGAGGCAAGCACGGAACTAATAAAAGCGTTATTACAGCTAGAGTCCCCTCATAAATCGAAAGACGTGCAAAAGATGACAGGCAGGGTGACAGCCTTGAACCGGTTCATATCAAGGTCCTCAGATAAGTGTCGCCTCTTCTATGATATCCTAAGGAAGAATCAGCGATTTGAGTGGACAGAAGAACACGAGAAGGCATTACAGGATCTGAAGAGGTACCTGAACAATCCACCCTTCCTTTCGAAAGCAAAGTCTGGAGAGCACCTCTACCTGTACCTGTCAGTGACAGAAGCATGCATCAGCTCAGTGCTGGTACAAGAGCAAGATAGGCAACAACACCTAGTATACTATGTCATTAAGTCTCTGCTACCTCCAGAGACCAGGTACACAATACTTGAAAATTTTGTACTAGCTTTAGTAGTATCATCTTATAAGCTGATGCCGTACTTTGAAGCCCACCCCATCGTTGTAGTAACCAACAACCCCCTGAAGGCAGTAATGAGGAAACCAGAACCGTCAGGCATAATGGCCAAGTGGTCCATCCACCTTAGTGGATTTGACCTTAGGTTTGAACCACGGACGTCAATTAAATCGCAAGCCCTAGCAGACTTTGTATTAGACTTTAAACCTGCTCAGCAAGTAAAGACGGACCAGGAGGTCCTGACCCTAAAGGGGGGAAGATCGGATCAACCCTGGCAATTACACATAGATGAAGCCTCAAACATGAGGGGAACCGGGGTTGGCATAGTCTTGAGGTCTCCACAGGGAGAAATAATAGTACAAGCAGTACGCTGCGAATTCAAAGCCACCAACAACGAAGTAGAGTGTGAGGCCTTGATCCTAGGCATACAATTAGCACTTGACCTAGGGGTGAAGAACATCTTAGTGTGCACCGATTCACAATTGATTGTGAACCATATCAACGAGGAGTACACCGCCAGAGATTCCAAAATGTTAGCTTACCTGAAGATGGCGAAAGAGCTATATCTCAAGTTCCAGCTGTTTGTCATAAGGCAGATTCCCAGAAACCGGAACGCTGAGGCAGACGCCCTGGCCACCCTGGGGGCAACCTTCAAACCTGGTACCCTCTCCAGCATACATATTGTGCACGTACTAAAACCAGCGGTACACAAAGAAGAGCAGGGTAATTGTGGAGAGTCCAAGACTCGAACACAGTGGTTAAACAAGGCATGGGTACTAAGCAATACTGAAAGAAAGGAAGAAAGCCAGCCAGACTGGAGGAAACAGTACCAGGACTGGCTACAACACGACATGCTACCAGCAGACAGGAATGAAGTAAGAAGTTTTAAGATGTGTGCCTCTCGCTTTATACTAATCGATGGTATCTTGTTCAGGAAATCCCTGGCGGGCCCTTACTTACGATGCCTTGGAAAAGAGGAAGCAGAAACCGTCTTGCATGACCTCTACAGCGGCGAGTGTGGAAATCATGCAGGGGGCAGGAACCTCTCCAACAAAGCACTACGACAAGGATACTTTTGGCCCACCAAGCGCAAAGACGCCATGAAATACGCCAAGAAATGTGACGCATGCCAGAGACACGCTACAATAACCCACAAACCTGCAGAACCCCTGCATCCATTCATCTCACCATGGCCTTTCATGAAGTGGGGTATGGACATCGTGAGAAAACTACCTAGAGCCCCTGGGAACAAGGTCTTCATGCTAGCCATGACTGATTATTTCTCTAAGTGGATAGAGGCAGAATCATTCTCCCAGGTGACAGAAAGACAAGTCATATCATTCATCAAACGCAACATCATCTGTAGATTTGGGATACCTTCAGAGATAGTGTGTGATAATGGGTCCCAGTTCATCTTCAACCAGACCAAGGCCTTCTGCGCCAAGTGGAACATCGCATTACACAAATCCACTCCCAGGAAGCCCCAGTCTAATGGCCAAGAAGAGTCCAGCAACAAAATAGTAATTGACAACTTAAAAAGAAGATTGGAAGAAGCTGGGGGGAGGTGGGCAGAAGAACTCCCTCTGGTCCGACAGAACTACGCCTAAGGTAGCTACTGGCCAAACACCATTCAGCTTGGTCTTTGGCGCAGAGGCAGTCATTCCCACGGAAGTGAGAGTACCCACACATAGGTATGGGTGCATAACCGAAGATATAAACTAAGTGGAGATGGTCAACAACCTGGATACAGTAGATGAACTAAGGACAAGTGCACAAGTAAGGTTGGCCTCCTACAAGCAGATGGTGGCAAGAAGCTACAACAAGAACATCAAGATCAGGATCCTATAGGTAGGAGACCCGGTATTCAGGAGAGTCTTCCAAAACACTAAGAATCAGCAAGCAGGGAAGTTCGCCTATAACTGGGAAGGACCCTATCAGGTGGAAAGCATAGTAGGCAACGGAGCACACAAGCTAATGACTATGGAAGGGGAGATCATATCCAAACCCTGGAACATAGTCCATCTCAAGAGTTACTACCTCTGAAACAGGCCTTGTAAGCTAGGCACCCCCAGGTATGGTACCTTGACTTCCTTAGCAGCCAAACAAACAAATTCTTTCACAATCACAAAAGGATATTTATTTTAAGTAATACCTTCGAATAAAAATTTGTAGAACAATTCAATCATTGTTAGAACACATCATTGGCCTTTGCTTTCGAAATATTCAAAGTAGGATTTACTTTAAAATTTATTTTTGCCAAAAGTACTCTTAGATTATTCAAAACATGTTTGCCTACCCACAGACCTCCTCCCTGAAGGAGTCCTACTAACCTTGGAAGGCAGTCTGCCATACCCAGACTAGCAGAAAACTCTTCCACATGTACAAACAGCGTGCGCGTGGCGAATAAAGGGTCCAGCCCCAACTCAACCACCACGGACACCCCCACATAGCGTGGCGCTCAGACATATGGACAAATGACTCTAGAGCCACCGTCTACCGACAATGCCGGCCCACAAACAGAAACACATCAAAAGCGCGCTACACACAGTAAGTACAAAGTTACTAAGTAAGTCATTCATAAAAGGCCAAATACGCCCGCCACACAACGAACCTGTAATTGTTTTTACACGGTACCACCAAAAAAGGTACCACCAAAACCAAAACCAAAAACAAGAGTTCAACAAAATACATAAAATAAAAACAAAGTGCCACAGGCACCTAAGCTTTGGCCTCTTGGCCACCATCACCACCACCATCATTACTGCCACTTGCGCCTGATACTGGCTCTGCATTAACAAGGATCTGCTCTGAACCAACTGTCGCCTCCTCCACAGCTGGAGCTGCCTCCACCTCCTCCTCTTCGTCAGAGTTATCTACCTTGTTCAGGAAGCTCATATCTGGCTTGGTAGGGAAGAGCTCAGCAAACGCCTTCTCCTTCTTCTCCAGGTCCCACGAGACATGCTCCCCAAACTGCAACTCCTTCAAACACTGGATCTTGGACTCCCATGCAGCATACAGAACTACCTAAGAGAGATCCTTCTTCAGGGAGAAAAGCTGGCCCTCAGAAACTTTCAGCTTGTCCTCCGCGCCCTTCATACCAATTGAGAGGGAGCGGTTCACCCTCTGTGTTCTAGCCAACTGGTCCTCCACCACCTTCACCTCAGCTTGAGTCTTTACTATCTAAGCCTCCAAAGATGTACACCTCTCTTGTGCATTGTTCACCTCCCTGACCATCCGCACATGATCCTGGCGTAGGAAGAGGGCCTTCTGAAAGGTCTACACCAAAAAAACAAAGAATAAAACCAAATGTACTTGCCCAACAGGGGGGTCATACCAAGGAATAAACCAAGCAGCATACCTTGAAGGCATCCTCAACAGTCGAGTCCAAGGTCGCCGGGATGGGAGTAGAGCTGAGGGAATACTAAGACCCAGGCAACAAGAATTGGCCCATCAACGGCCAAAACGGGACATCTCCCTGAACCCCATAGCCTGAAGGAAGGGTGAGCTTGGTAGGGGATAGAGTTGGAGCAAGACGAGGGGCCACGGTAGCCAGAGGGGGTACAGATATCGGTTCTTCCTCAGAAGGAGGGGCATCAGCCTTCTTTTTTCTGGGGGCAGAAGGGACAGCACCCCCAGTCAACTTTCTTTTCTTCTTAGCCATAAACTGGCTCACAGTTGAAACACACAGACTTTACCATCACATACAAAATGTAGCATACATCCGTCCTAATGTGTGGGCAATCAAGGAACTCACCAGACGACATCTTCACTTCAGCAGCACTTTCAAACTCACTGATCTCCTCCACGGAAGCAGAATCCTCCTCAGCAGCCTCAGATCGTTCCTCAACCACCCCGCCAACCTTCAAAGTCAGGAGCCTGGGAAACTTCCTTTGATCCTCCGAAAGACCCAGCAGCTTCCTCACGGCTGAATCATCAAGCGAAGGCTTGGGTTGTTTAAAACTTGCACGAGAAAGTCAGTATAACTGGCGAGTTAACAAAACAGACGGAGAAGAGACAAGAGAGTACCTTCTAAGGGACTCCATTTATCAAGAAAATTGGAGGGCTGAGGAACAATGGAGTGGAGTTTGACATAGATGAAAAACTTAAACCACCCCCAAATCTTTCACCTTGGTGGGCATAAGGATGTTGGGCACCCTACCATCAACCGTCCGAAGGGTCATCTGAACGGGACCCAACGAGCGGTACAGTTACATATGGGCTAGGTTGGCTAAGGTGAGGCCGAGATCATGATCGTCATTCAAGACACACATGGAGACCAGTATTCTCCATGCATATGGAGAGATATGGCAGGCGGCTAAGCTGTTAAACTTCAGGAACTCCTGAATTAGGTTTGGGAAGGGAAACACCAGGCCTAGTAGGAAAGGGTACTCATACAAGCACGCCCATCCCGCACGATAGGCGTCAGCCCTTTGACCCGGGCGAGGGAGGTGAATAACAGCATCCTCTTTTAGGTCGTAGCGAGCACGAATTGTAGGGAGGTCTTCCTCTGTATACGCTGAATCACAAGCATATACTCCGGTAAGAACTTTCGTGGAAGGAAAATCCTCCTCATCAGTGCCAGTAGAGGAGGAACCAGGCGATTTTCTAACGCATTTGTGACCAATTCTCAAAAAAATCAAAGAAAAATAAGAAGGATTACCTTGAATAAATAGGAAGAAGTGAGGAAAGTCAAAAAGAATGAGGGGTTTTGAGATGAAGCTAGGAAGTTTTTATAGGGGGGAAGTGGGAGTAAATTTTGGAGAGTCGTGGCAGTTGAGGGAGTTAAGGAGGGAAGGGAGTTTAATTGATGGGACGAGGTAGAGACAGTTGAAAAGACACGAGCCGTCTTAAGAAAGGGAGAAAGCCTCATCCGTACACGTGTCACCAGATGCGTCTTTCTGGGGTCAATTGTTGGGGTTAAATAATCCGCACACAGATAGATGACATGGCAGGCGCGGATTGGACGAAAAGCAAATGCATGGATTAAGGGGAAGAAAAGATCAACGAGCGAGATTAGAAGTAAAAGGAAGATCGACAGCTAAGAATAGAAGTAATAACAGAACAAAGTAACAGCCACATTTTACCGAGTCAACAACAACCCCCTTAAAACTCGGACCAGTAAAGGGGATCTCGCAACAATACCACCAGAGACGTTGGAGGCAGAACTGACACTATAAAAGGAAGGCAAGGAGAAGAGGACATTCAACTCTCTCATTCACAAATCAGCATACAAGCATCCAAGCAAATATAAAAGCAAATTCATCCTTATTTCTTTATTTACGTCCAAATACTCTGTACCACCTCAGCAAGTACTTTTACATTTTTAGTGCATATATTTGGAGGGATTCCGACTCCCCCCGCTGTTTTTCCCACATTGGGTTTTCGCGTCATCAATTCCTTGTGTCACTTATCTTCTTGCATTTTCCCTTACGTTATTTCGTCATTTGAGTACTAGTAGAATAGCCACTTTGATCCACCTAACAAGTAAATCACCTAATTAGCAAGTTTTTACCAAAATAGTAGGTATTAGGGTATTAATCAATTTTGGTAACATAGGATGATGACAATAAAGAAAATTGATAAGGGTTTAATGATGAATTGGGTAAGTGTCTGTAGTACCATTTTGAGAAGAATAAATTGTCGTATAGCAATTAGCCGTATTTGTGGAATATTTAGAGGGAATGGAGGTTGGTTGGTAAGTAAAAGGAACTGTTGATGTGATACTTCGTATTTATGTGTACATGGTGTACTCGGCCGAGTGTAGGCTACTCGACCGAGTAAACTTGGCTGGGAATTTTATGGTATTCTGATCTTGGGTACTCAGCCGAGTGACATTGGCACTCCACCGAGTAAGTCGTACTCGAACGAGTACATGTTATACTTGACCAAGTACGACAGAGATTAGGGGTTATCGGCTCTATTTTTAATAAGGAAAATTTCCCTGTTTTAAGCAATTTCCTGTGAAATTACCCGGGGTTTGAGAAACCAGTGCGCTAAGAGATACTGGCGAGTGATTAAAGGTTAATAAGGAAGAGTTAAATTTCATAATTTACTTTTACGTTTCTTAATCACAAACCCTAAACTTTGAAATCTCTCTCAAAACTCCTCAAGAACCTTTCATCACCTCGTGCCAGATCTAAGCTTTTGTCCGTTGGTTGATCATCGGAGTAAGTATTCTTGTTTGCAATTGATTTCCATTGTTTATGTGATATTGATTTTCCCTAATTGATTTGGCGAAGGGGGAATTGTTGTTGATTATGTTATGGTAATTGTATAGGGAAGGAATTCTTAGTGGAGTACTTTTTACTGCTTGACTTTCTACCAGGATTTGCTAAAAGATAGGGTTTCCTACTCAGTATTTGTTTATGCTAATTGATGGCATGATATTATTGATTTGTTATTTTTGATACTTGATATGCAATGATGTTTTTGGTCACTGTTGTGACGATGTTGGATATTGGGGAGTTGTGTTTTATGTTACAATGGTTATTAAGGTTTGGTGATCCTGCTGGGAGACAGGTCACACCCCGAGTTCGCCCCCGTGGTTATCCCGCCACGTGGGGGATGTGCACATTAATGTTCTGGGTTATCTTGCTATGGCGAGATGGAAGTTCGACGCCTGTGGATGCGGTGCAGGGTCAATTGGTGGTTTTGTATAGCAGGCTGGTAACCTGAGTCTACTAAGGTGACCGCTGTGGTGGGCCTCTGGTTTCTCTTGTCTGTTGTGCTTATCTTGTAAGTTGGTCGGTGTAAGCATATACTGACCCTTCTACTGTTTTATAAAACTGTTGTGATCCATTTGGGGATGTTGAGCAGGTGATGGCATGTAATCATTAGCGTTGCGTGGGATCGAGGATTGGATCAATGATGAGTCTAGCTTTCGCGTGTCAGTTTGGCGTGTCAGTTGGAGTCTTGAACTCGTAGTAGTATTAAACATTGTTTTCAGTTTTGGCATCTTAATATTATTGTGGATCGGGTATTTGGTCAGATGGTATGCCATCTGCTTTGATTATGTAATCACCTTTAAACATCTATTTAATAAATGTCGTTTATTTATTACTTGTTGTGATGCTTACTACCTCGGGCAACCAAGATGTTAGCACTCTCATGTGCTAAGGGGGTCTTGTAAGGCACCTTGGTATATGGGGGTGTTACAATTAATGACTATGTTGTTAAGATATTATTATAGACATGAATGTTGAGTTGTGGTATTAATTATTTGGTGATTATCGGTTTTGGTTACGTGAATGAATAAGACTTTTGGTATGGTGGTAAGTATGGAAAATAGTAATAATGTTAATGGTTAAGGATGAGCAAACTTCGAGGCAAAAGTTCATTTTTAAGGGAGGTAGAATTGTAAAATTGCATGTTGATAGCTAAGGGATTGGCGACAAGTTTGCATTTATTAATGTTGGGTATTGTGGTGATAGAACTTGTATTAATGTTATGAAATATTATGATGTGAAATTATATGTGCGCTATGTGATGTTATGGGTACTTTTTGTTGGATAAGGTGCTAGGTATTGTCGGGAGGTTTGAGTTTGATATTACTAACGAGTGTTGTGGTATTGTTCAAGGAAGAGTGTCGGTAAGTGTTGGCAAAGGAGTTGGGATACGTGTTTGGGTTGTTTAATAATATCGTGGGATGTTGAGGCTTTAGTAATAGCGATCAACGGTGTTATTTCGGATGTCTTTTGAAGGAATTTTAGTTTGGTAAGGGTCGATGTATGTATTGTTGAGAACTTGGGTTATGATGTCGCAACAGATTGTGACAGTTTTGGAAAGTACCTTTGGTATGTGATGGTTCTAGTGTTCTTGTCTGCTTGGTTTTTTTTGTTGGTAATGAGGGTAAGAAGTTCGAGGATGAAGTTGTGTTTCATGGAGACTTCATATTGGCTTCGTTTTGAGTTTAATACTGGATTATGTGGTGAGTTGTAAGTAGATGATGATGTTGCGTTTGTGCAATGTTGGGTTGTGAACTTCTAGGATGAACTTCTGGATTATGTTGGGTTGTATTTTGATAGCCTTGTACTCGGTCGAGTAAGGGGACTCGACCGAGTGGTGTTTGACCTCGGCCGAGTAGTGTCATTCGGCCTAGTAGTCGAGTTTGTCGCTTAGGAAGCTTTCTGCCTGGGTGGCACTCATGCCGAGTATGGTGAGTACTCGACCGAGTGCAGTGTACTCGATCAAGTGTTTTGTGCACTCGGACGAGTACATCGATCTGACGAGTTTTATCAAAGTGTTTTGGGTTAAGATGATTAAGAATTTATCTATATACATATATATATATTATATTATATATATATTTCGTCAGTTAAAATTTCATAAAAACCCTAAAACACTCTCAAATATCTCCCTAATCACCTTAATCCATCACTAAGCTTGGGATTTGTCATTTTTGATCGTCGGAGTCATCTTTTGCATCGATCGTCGTCGTATGTGTCTTAATCTCTAGTTTAACTAATGTTGTGGGATGAGTTTATGGAAGCCTACTCTGAATTAGGGTTAAGAATTAAGTAATTATAACATATTGTTGATTTAGATTAATTGTATTATTGTTAGGAGGGGAATTCATAGAAGAAATATTCTAGCTTGCCATTATTGCGGATTGCTTTCAGGTTGGGTTTTCCTACTTAGTATTTTTGTATGTTGATTGATGTATGCTATTGTTGATGATGATGATGATGTTGGTGTTGTTGGTTACTATGATGATTATGATGATGGTTGATGATGATGATGTTACATGTGATTGTGATTGGTTACTGGTTCCATATTGGTGGTCTAACGGGAGACGGACCACACCTTGAGTTTGCCTCTCGTGGCTCTTCCGCCACGAGGGGATGTGGTTTTATATTGTTAATGTTCAGAGAACTCTCGATGCGGTGAGAGGGGCCGTTGATGTCCAGTGGTGCGGGCTGGCATCTTAGGTGGAACGACGTTTAGATTTACAGTATGACGCTGACAGGGGTGATCGCTTCGGCGGGAACTCGATTATTGGAGTTTGGAGATGAAAATGATTACAAGTTACTGGTTACTTGGTTACCTTGAGATGGTTATATTTTGTTGTTTTTTTATTCATTGATTGATGTATGATGGTATTGACCCCGTTTATGTTTTCAAAATTGTTGTAATCCATTAGGGAATAGTGAGCAGGAGTTTAGCAGGTATTTCGTTGAGCATGCGTCGGAATGTCGCTGATGATGAATCTTGTAACACCCGCAAATGTACCCTATTTTTATAGTAAAAATATTTTACGGATACTTTTCAGCGAAATTTAGTTTTAGTTTAGAATTAAATTTCCCGTGTCGAATTTAGAATTTCCGAGTTCGTATTTGGATTTTACGCGAGATTTCAAGTGAATCACGTCTTAAGACGTCATTGACTTTTCCTTGACTTTTTCCACTTACTCCTTCATATACTCCCTCATAACCTAACTCCCTCACATTCATCTTCTTCTTCCTCACTAAGAAACCCCAAAAACCTAGCCTCCATATCTGATCCACCTTGTAATCGTCGCTACTCATTCATTTCTCGCTCAAATTCGCTCTAGTTCGTCTCATTCTTTCCCTCTCATCGTCCTCTATCCGTATTGGTAATAAAATTACCGTCCTTCTCGCTTTTCAATTTATCCGTCTTTCTCAAGGTGAATTATATTCATCTTTTATTATCTAATTGTAGGTGGAGACTAGGAAGGCTTAGAAATCGATTGAAAACGCGAAAAGGTAACGGTGAAGGGTTACTCGATATCAATTACGTGTTTTATGTGTTTTCTATGTTAGTAATCGTATTTAGAATAGGATTAGTAATCATAGGAATTGTGTTGTTGATGATGGTTGTTGTTAGTTGTGAATTGATATGAGAATTGATGGTTTGTGATGATAAATGAGGATTTTTGTTGTTGATAACATGTTGGCATTTGATCGTGCCTGAGTCCAGCGAGGGACGCTGGCAGCGTCGTGGGATGCTGGCAGCGTCGTCCGGCGCTGGCAGCGTTACTCGCTGCCAGTTTTCCCAAGTCGACTGCAGTTTTTCTACACTGACCCCTTTTCATAAAATGATCATATCTCCTTTGTTACTTGCTTGTTTTGGCTTGTGACATCCCTTTGGAACCGTAAGAGGATAAGCTATCACCTCCATTTTGAATTTCTGCATTTTCATGTCTAAAACTCTAGTTATGACCGTTTGAAGTGGACCATTGTTTTAGTTGGTTTCTAAAGACGTTGTTTTGGAGAGGGGATCTATGTTTCTTATTCATTATACTACCTAAACTTGTTCTAATGCTTATGTATTATGTATTGATTCATTTTTATCATAGTTAAATTTATATAATTCCCTATTCTCATGTTTTGTGACGGTTTTTGGTATGTCCCACTTTGAGTCGGTTTTTACAAATGTTACGGTTTGAGCACTAATTTCCTATGTGCTTTGTACTCTCATTCCCTTGGCTACCTCCACGTTCGTAAGGCTGGAATGTCGGAACGGGGATGTATCCTACTGCTTAATTGCATGTGTTAGTGGGCATACGACGACGTTGTTGGGAGGCGAACGCATTGCGTTGATCGACCCGGCCGTCAAATGTTGTGTACTTGCGAGGTAGTGTTATTTGCATGTAGCGTACCGCTTGTTATAAGGCTCGAGCTCTTTTCCGCCTCTTTCGTGAATTATATCGACCGAATTTGGGGTACTCGGCGTCTTTGATTGACCGAGTCTTGGATGCAAAATGTTTATCGCATGTCGAACCGGAAAATGCGATTTCAGGAGTCTAGCCAGATTTAGACTAGGACCGTATTATTATCGTCGTCCTACCGGGAGGAAATTAGTCTCTCTGATCGGGCCTGTCGCAAGCCCAATACAAAGATAAATTACCCAGACTAGGCTAATAACAAATTAATGTAATTAGGGAAGTAGGGGTCGATCCTCAGGGAGATGGTGTTTCCTATGGAATGTGAATTGTCTCGCAATTGAGTTCTATCTAATGATTATCTGGGTTTTGAGATTTTTGATATCTAAACTAATATAAAGCATAAATAAAAACAAAATAAAAACAAAATAAAAATAGTAAAGCAAGTAATGAAAAGCATCTAGGGAAGTAGGTTCACACATGTAGATTGATATATTGATGAAATTGGATTTAGGATATGCAAATAATTCATTGAGCGTTCGTAAGAATGGTGTGTTCATTACAATCATAGATCAGATGGTCTAGCAGGCTTTTAGTGTGATTTACTAGGTCTTAATCTACCATGTCATGCTTTGTCTATTCAATTCCTGTATATCTACCTTGGAAAAGAATTCCATACTAGTCAAATGATTTTAGCTAAAAATCGTTAACTATCGTTACAATCCAAACATGCATAGACACAATGTTTTAAAGGCACAATTCCTTTATCCAATTAACATCTTTTAATCAATCTAACATGGCTACCCTACACCCTAGAAAGGATGACTACTCACTCATGATGATATCTATGTCTAAAATGATATTAACAATGAAAACTAGGATAGACATGTTTATTTGGTTTTGACTTTTTATATGGTGATAATAACGACGCTAATTGATAATCTAGGAAATGAAACAACGATTATAACGGTACTAAAATGAATCTAAGACAATGTGTAAAGCGAATAACAATCAAATGGAAAACAATAAGAACATTAAACAAGGGATAAAACAGAAATACCTATATGACGATCATGAACGAAAGCGATAACAATAATAGAAAATCCTTGCACATAATAAACGATCCTTGAATTGCAACACTTGTACCCAACAAAGTAGACTACAAAGATGAAATTCTTATTAATCTAAACTAAAGTTTTGATATGGAAAGGACAGAAATAAACTAAGAACTAAAGACTAAAGAAGAAAAATGAGAGAAGGGAGGCTAGTTCCCCCTCCTCCTAATCTAAGGAGAAATGTAAGAAGAGAAGAGAAGAGGATTGTAGAGAGGTGTGTTGAGATGAGAGGCTAGATGATCTATTTATAGTATTAGGGTTTCGTGGAGAAGAGGTCGGGCATTAAACACATAGGACAAAAGTAGGAAGAAGACGTCGTTTTCTCGAAGCAGCACAAAAACCCGATCGGGTACACACTTCCCCGATCGGGTAAGTGGTCATCCAGGTCCTTTTGACTAACGTTTCATCTTCCTTTGCTTCGACTTGACTTCCAACATCCCCCTTGACCTCTTGAGTCGGGTTTGTTGATAGGGTTTGATGTAAAGCGATGATTGCTTTCGCCTAATTGATTGATCTTCCGACAACTACGAAACTGTCTTTGCTTCTTCTCTCTTTCGAATTAGTGAACCTTCTTGAAATGCCTTTCACTTGGTCAAGCTTGCTTCTTCAAATCGTCGGGTTCTAGGCAAATGCTCGGGAATATAGAAAAAGGGCGTAGAAACGTCACTTTCCCTACAAAACATGTTAGAACATAGGAATTCGCCTAAAAGACGATATTAGCTCATAAAGTGGCTTAACAAAGCACAAATGACATACAAAACCGAGCTAAACTGGGGGTTAAAATCATACAAATATTCACTTATCACTCACATTCCCTTGGCTACCTCCACGTTCGTAAGGCTAGAATGTCGGAACGGGGATGTATCCTTACTGCTTAATTGCATGTGTTAGTGGGCATACGACGACATTGTTGGGAGGCGAACGCATTGCGTTGATCGACCCGGCCGTCAAATGTTGTGTACTTGCGAGGTGGTGTTATTTGCATGTAGCGTACCGCTTGTTATGAGGCTTGAGCTCTTTTCCGCCTCTTTCGTGAATTATATCGACCGAATTTGGGGTACTCGGCGTCTTTGATTGACCGAGTCTTGGATGCGAAATGTTTATCGCATGTCGAACCGGAAAATGCGATTTCGGGAGTCTGGCCAGATTTAGATTAGGACCGAATTATTATCGTCGTCCTACCGGGAGGAAATTAGTCCACATATACGAAATGAATTAAATCGTGTATGCGTTCAAGGAAATGCTTATATCGTGGATGCCTTTTAATCATACTTGCCATGTACACGGTGCTAGTGCGTTTCATTTACCGTGAGAGATGTCGTCATTGTGTCGGTGTGTTTGGATGGATGATTACATGAATGATTATATGATTGATCATTGAATGACTTGGCATGGTTTGTTTTTCGAGTCTCAATCTTATCAAACTTATACCGCTAACGGTGAGATGTAAGCCCTAGTGAGCGTATTCGGTTGCCTAAGAGTGTCTTCCCCGAGTCTTTGTATAACATGATGTTAACAGATTGTACTTTCATATGCTCTTATCATTATATATTGAATTGCCTATCTATCCTTATCGTATTTCACATGTATATCTATATATGCATGCTTCTACTTTTGTAATTCCTTTTATGTACGTTTAATGTGATATGGCTGGGAGAACCCGGAGTTACTCCCCACTGACTGTGGCGTTCAGGTTTTTCATGGATGAACACGTTGCTTGATTGGATGGCTTTTTGCTTGTGGTATTTTGGGTTCGAATGTGAGCTAGCGGGCGTTGTCCTGGATGATTCACCCCTAGACGTTTCTTAGCTAGTTGCTAAATAACTTATCTTGTGTTAACATCTTGAGAGACTACGTCTCTTGTAGTATTTTCTATTTTGTTTGTAATTATTGACATTCCTCGTATTTCTATCTTGCATGTAAAAGGTTTTTAAAATACCGTATTTCCGCTAATTAAATCACATGCTTGTATGTTTTATTTCCGCATTCGCGAGGGTTGTCACAGTTGGTATCAGAGCTTTAACGCTCCCGACGCACACACGTTAACCCTAAACGTAAATTACTTGACCTCGAAATAATAAATGAGAGATGGGTAGACTTAAGGACCTAAGGTGGTAGTCTTTGGTGTACTTGATGTTTGTTAGGTTCTAACTTGGTTGTTGATTGTGTTGAGTGATGTTATGTTTGTTTGTATCTACCGTCTTGAGGAGGATCATGTGTTACCTAGAAGAAGTATCCTCTACCGAAGATTCGAAGATTGACAAGCCTAATTGAAGTGTATTTCTTCCTCATCGATGATTTCTCTCGTCCTTAATGTATCATGCTCTCTTCCTTCTATCTAAGTGCTTCTTTATCATCTAACGTCTTCTCCCCTTAGAGATTACTCTTGTTACTTCCCTCCTCCTTATCAATTTGTATCCTTACCTTCCTCATGTAACATTTTTGTGGATGCCATACCCATTTGTTTGTGATATATTATACTTGGTCGGAAGAATTTTGAACTTTATGGAATAATAGTGTTTGTTAGAATGAATTTGTGATTTGAGGAAAATGGCGTAGATCTAATTTCACCCTATAGTGGTGAGAGTTGGTATCCTTGAGGAAAGTGTGGTAAGGTATGTTTAATAATTTTAATGTATAAATGCTTGCCATGACTTGTGTGTAAATAGTTCATGATATTCGATAGTGTAAGGTTGAATGAGTTGGCTATGACTTCTTAACTCATTAGTAATTTAGTCTTTTGGACTTAGAAGTTTAGTATTGTTTTGAAGACCATGCTTATGATATGTCTAATTGGTGTAAATAAGAAGTTTTGAATGATATCTTGAAGTGCGAAATACTTTTGAGGTTAAGTGACGTCTTGTGGTTTCCTATTGTGTGTTTTGTGAGTATAGGCTTGGTGGAAAAGCATTGGCTATAGTTCTTGGATTTAAAGATATGATCTTATCTTATGGTATCGGAGACTCGTTTGAAGTAGTAAGGTTTCGTTGTAAGTTGAACCATATTACTTGAGGATTATATATATGAGCGAGATTCGATGATGTGAACTATGATGGAAATACCTTGGGACGTTAATGATGATGTGTGACTTGATGTTGTACTTTGATAATAATGAACTCGTGGGCTATATGAATTTGCTAATGAATTTGTTTCGGTGTTTAGCTACGTTGTGGTCCGTAGGAGTTGCAACGAGATCTATTACATGGAGAATTCCTTATTGGTTTCTCTTCGGTTTTGAACCTTTGGAATGTGTCAAATTATGGAGTGGAGCTAATGTTTTACTATGCTTGAGTTGCATTTCCTCAATTGGGAACCGGTTATCTGAAAGGGTGGATGAATTGGGTTGTAATCGATTTGTTAAATCTAGGTGTACCTTACTTTGATGATTGTGGTACGATGGTCCCTTGTAAGAGACCTTTGTTTGGGATGAGTTGCTTTACTATCACCCTAAGTCTGAAAGGAGAAACTTTCTGGATTAAACCTTAAACCTTTACTCGTGCCATCATCCCTTTTCATTTTCCATTCTTGAATGTTTTTGTCAAGATTGATCTTTAAGAAATCGCATGCTCGTATCTTATTTCTTACTCGGATATATTCATACCTCTACTATCTGCTTTGTCTCTTTCTTGACCTCGTTATTTTCAGCGCTGCTCTCTTATAATCTTGTGCCTGAGTATTCTCTTGTTCTCCTTGAGATTTCCTTATCGTTCCTAACCCGTTGCTGCTCAATCCTTTCTCTAGTGGTGTGGATAGCCCGTTGTAAGGCTCAGAGAGTAAGTGTAATGTATTTTGGAGTTCTTTAGTTAAAATATGTGTCTTTGGATTGAGCAAATTCATGTTGAATTTGATCATGGAAAATAGGACTTAAGCTCTAGGATGAATCCTAATAGTGATAATGTATCCTCTCTGGTGATTTTAGATTTGGAGTTTGGTATTGTAGTGTTATTTTGAGAATTGAGTGGATCATGATAATAGTTCATTGTTGCGGGATATGGTAATAGTTACTTTGGAGGTTGTTTGGGAAATTGTTGTCTTAAATTATTACGCTCTAAAAAGGAATCTTACTTGTGAAATTTAGATTTGTGACCAGATTTGAGGAATAATCTCGTAAGCAAAGACCGATACGTTTTGAGTTTGATGAGCTAGATGATTTGATTAATTGACGTATCGCTATGTGTTTGGCAATATATATGATTTGGAATTGGTACTCATCCTTTGCTTGATGCATGGTGAGTTGACTTTCGAAGATAAGAAAGTTCATTGTAAATTTAGGATAATGAGTTTGAAGTAAATTGAATCAAGGGATTTTCATGGTAAGTCTACTTTACCTTGTGGTTGTTAGCGATCATGTTTTCCCTAGATATAAATATTTTGTTGGTGGTTTCTAGTAAGAGTTTGATGAAACTAAGAAGATTAGAGTGCGTAATAAATCAATCATGTGGATTGTTAGTTGTAGAGTCTACCGTGCCGATGAACTTTAGTGGATACTAAATGGATCTGAATAATTAGGTTATTGGCTTGAAATCTCGTGATTATGGAATATTTTTGTAGGAATTCTGATGATTGAAAATGTTGAGTTGCAAATTGGGTAAATTGCATTCTCTTGAGGATTTGGTTTATTAGTAGAGTTAGTGATGTCGAATTCTTGTAGATCTTCCTGCCGACTTTATCTTAATCTTCCTATCCCTAAGAATTCGAATTGTTTTGTTTTTGCGTGTTTTGTATATATTTTGTTATCGTGATTTGTGAACTTGATGTTCGAGTCGCTCTATGTACGTGTAATGTCTTGTTATTTGATTTTATCTTTGAGAAAACTTTCAAATTTTCATATTATATTTCTAATTTAACGTTTCAAAGAAGTCTAAAGATGGTTTGTGTACCCTCTTTTTGGAGAAAATGGATTTCTTTTGCTTTTATATTTGGATTTTGCGTTTGGTTGGATGTTTGGACTTATTATTGGAGACGTCTGGTGACTAGTCCTGCACTTACTAACACTTGTTTGATTTTTCGATTTCACTATTTCGACTTTAATTTGATTTGGATAATTTGAGTTCTCGTTCGCGACGGGCACTCTTGAGATCCGTAAGTAAGTTTCGCACTTATGAAAAATTTCTTTAAACCATTTTCGAGATGAACCTCGTTTCATAGATGTTTCCCTTAGAAGAGTTTTCGTATTAATTTTGAAAACCGATTCTTGTCCTTGATACTTTTGTTTTCTACTCTCAAGTTTCGAGGACGAAACTTTTTAAAAGGTGGGGTGATTGTAACACCCGCAAATGTATCCTATTTTTTTATAGTAAAAATATTATACGGATAGTTTTCAGCGAAATTTAGTTTTAGTTTAGAATTAAATTTCTCGTGTTGAATTTAGAATTTCCGAGTTCGTATTTGGATTTTAAGCGAGATTTCAAGTGAATCACGTCTTAAGGCGTCTTTGACTTTTCTTGACTTTTTCCACTCACTCTCTACTTATACTAACCCTAACCTAATTCTTCCTCACAACTCAACTCCTTCTTCCTCACTAAGAAAACCCCAAAAGCTTAATTTCCATTTTGATCCGTCTTAGAATCGTTATAACTCTTTCATTTCTCGCTCAAATTCACGTAAGTTCGTCTTATTCTTCCCCTCTCATCTTCCTCTATCCGTATTGGTAATAAAATTACCGTCTTTCTTCCTTTTCAATTTATCCGTCTTTCTCAAAGGTGAATTATATTCATCTTTTATTATCTAATTGTAGGTGGAGACTAGGAAGACTTAGAAATCATTTGAAGACGCGTAAAGGTAACGGTGAAGGGTTACTCGATATCATTTACGTGTTTTATGTGTTTTCTATGTTAGTAATCGTATTTAGAATAGGATTAGTAATCATAGGAATTGTGTTGTTGATGATGGATGTTGTTAGTTGTTAATTGATATGAGAATTGATGGTTTGTGATGATAAATGAGGATTTTTGTTGTTGATAACATGTTAGGATTTGATCGTGCCTGAGTCCAGCGAAGGACGCCGGCAGCGTCGTCCGGCGCTGGCAGCGTTGCTTGCTGCCAGTTTTCCCAAGTCGACTGCAGTTTTCCTGCACTGACCCCTTTTCGTAAAAGGATCATATCTCCTTCGTAACTTGCTTTTTTTGGGGTTGTGACATCCCGTTGGAACCGTAAGAGGATAAGCTATCACCTCCATTTGGAATTTATGCATTTGGATGTCTAGAACTCTAGTTATGACCATTTGAAGTGGACCCTTGTTTTAGTTGGGTTCCAAACAACGTTGTTTTGGAGAGGGGATCTATGTTTCTTATTCATTATGCTTCATAAACTTGTACTAATGCTAATGTATCATGTATTGATTCATTTTTATCATAGTTAAGGTTATATAATTCCCCATTCTCATGTTTTGTGACGGTTTTTGATATGTCCCACTTTGAGTCGGTTTTTACAAATGTTACGGTTTGAGCACTATTTTGTTATGTGCTTTGTACTCTTATTCCCTTGGCTACCTCCACGTTCGTAAGGCTGGAATGTCGGAACGGGGAGGTAGCCTACTGCTTAAATGCATGTGTTAGTGGGCATACGACGACGTTGTTGGGAGTTGAACGCTATGCGTTGATCGACCCGGCCGTCAAATATTGTGTACTTGCGAGGTGGTGTTATTTGCATGTAGCGTACCGCTTGTTATTAGGCTTGAGCTCTTTTCCGCCTCTTTCGTGAATTGATCTACCGAATTTGGGGTACTCGGCATATATATTGTAAGACCGAGTCTTGGATGCGAAATGTTTTATCGCATGTCGAATCGGAAAATGTGATTCCGAGAGTCTGGCCTGGTTTAGACAAGGACCGTATTATGATCGTCGTTCTACTAGGAGGAAATTAGTCTACATATACGAAATGTTTGAATCGTGTATGCTTTCAGGGAAATGTTTATCCCGTGGATGCGATTTTAATCATACTTGCCATGTACACGGTGCTAGTGCATGTCATTTACCATGAGAGATGTTGTCATTGTGGTCCGGTGGTGTTTGGATGGATGATTACATGAATGATTATAGGATTGATCATTGAATGACTTGGCATGGTTTGTTTGTCGAGTCTCAATCTTATCAAACTTATACCGCTAACGGTGAGATGCAAGCCCTAGTGAGCGATTTCGGTTGCCTAAGAGTGTCTTCCCCGAGTCTTTGTATAACATGATGGATTCGGATTGTACTTCATATGCTCTTATCATTATATATTGAATTGCCTATCTATCCTTATCGTATTTCACATGTATATCTATATATGCATGCTTCTACTTTTGTATTTCCTTTTATGTACGTGTAATGTGATATGGCTGGGAGAACCCGGAGTTACTCCCCACTGACTGTGGCGTTCATGTTTTTCATGGATGAACAGGTTGCTTGATTGGATGACATTTTGCTTGGTATTTTGGGTTCGGGTGTGAGCTAGGGGGCGTTGTCCCTGGATGAAACACCTCTAAACGTTCATTAGCTAGATGCTAAATAACTTTGTCTTTTGTTGACACTTTGAGAGACTACGTCTCTTGTAGTATTTTATATTTGGTTTGTAATTACTGACATTCCTCGTATTTCTATCTTGCATGAATAAAGGTTTTTAAAATATCGTATTTTCCGCTTTATAAATCACATGCTTGGTATGTTTTATTTCCGCATTCGCAAGGGTTGTCACAGCTAACATTTAGCCCATGTCTCTCTCGGCTTGCACAAGCATCCTGTGCAATTCATGAAGAGAGGTTTTTCATGTTATGCATATTGTAGTTTACCCTAAACTTCACATATGCTTTGATTTTCCCCAAGGAATGTTAGACTCGGTCGATAACGAGTTGTTCGGGAATGGTCACCCCTTGCAATTTAAGAGTCTCAACATGCTCAATCAATTTGAGTACATGATGGCTAACTTTTGGTCCTCTTTTAGGTTCATGTTGAATAATGTGGAAGCCGTCTCATATTTTAAGTTCATAGGAGCTTGTGAAAAACATGGTCACAAGCTTGACATAGATCTCATAGGCCGTGCTCATCTTATGGCACTCCCTTGAAGATCGGCCTCCATCGAGAAGATCAAAATTTTTTTGATGGCGGCGGACTCTTTGTGGTAAGCCTCATAGGTTCGCCTTGCGGCGGGGGTTGACTTTTCATTAGGTGTTTCGGGAGAGGCTTTGGTAAGATAACGAAACTTGTCGTCACCCTCCGCGGCCAAACGGAGTTGCATATCCCAATCGGTAAAATTAGCGTCATTTTTGTCTAACTTGCATCGATCCATGAAGGATCGAAGCCATGAGATATTTGTGAGAATTGGAGCATAGGTGGTGGTGGACGAATTAGCATTTGCCATTGAGAATAAACAATTAGAACTACAAATTTTAAAGACATAAAGGAAATGTCAACATTTATCATTTTAAATACTTGTAAACATTTTAAACAAGTTTTAACATTTAAATAGTGACCTCTACCCAACTATTATAAATGATTCCGAGATCCAAATCCATATCAACTTGGGCACGGTAAGCCGATTCATCCCTCATTAACATAATTCGGTGGATTAACTCTTTAATCGATTCTACATTAGAACTCTCGGTCGATAATATTACTTTAATAATTATCTTAAGCCCGGAACACATGCGGCTACGGTCGCAAATACTTCCGTTGAGCTCAATCCAAATTTCAAAATAATAACCTTTATTACCCCACTTACCCAACATAACAAGTTTAGCACCCCGGTGAGCCGAGCCTACTTCCTTGCGAACTTGGGATTCATGGGTTCTACGATTTGGTAAGGCTTGATCTCAATTATTTATCATGAGAGGTCATGTCAATTTATTATCTATCTCGTTTAAGTGAACTAAATCGATTAATTAACGATAATTTTAATTGACACGGTCGAATACTCGATGAAATATGCATGTCATGTTATGGCGATTTGGCAATGCATGCAAACATAGTAAATAAAATGCAAGCATATAAAAAAAACTCCTGGTATGGCCTTTCCTAGAATAAAAAATCATATATTCTATCACAAATTCGGAAACCAACTCCTTTGGTCCCTTGAACTTCATAAGCACGCCTCCCAAGGTCACCGTCACTCTGTCGAAACTCCTTTCCGAATGGCACCGTCTTTGGGAAACTCCGGTTTTATAATTAGTTACAAAATAAACAATAAAATTACAATAATTTTCTATTATACATTTGTAAAAATAAAATAATACAATAAAAGTGATACGAGATCACATTAAATTACAACCGAATCAATATTTCCATACATTTCGGGCAATATCGATTAAAACTAAGGCCATACTAAGATAAAATTACATAATTCCAAATTACATAAACCAAAATATGACATTCATAAATTGAAAATATGACACTCATAAGTAAAAATGCAGCATTATAATATGTATAAAACATGCTCATGTTAAATGCCAAATCGCCCTATATTACGGTTTATATCGTCTATAACCCGGTTTTACGGAAATGCGTGATAATAACACTTTAAAATCACCAAACAATACTTAAATCATATTTAAGTCCATCCCAACTGATTTAGGACTCAAAAATTAGTCATCACTCAATTTTTGACAGTAATTCAACTTGTTATTTAATTGCTCATAATTAGACTTTTAAAATCATATTTTAATCAAATAAATCCAAATTTAATTACAATAATTTCGAAATTTGAATTTTAAATTTTTCGTACATTCTGGAACATTTCCATGACACTCATAATGTCAAAAATCATGGTTAAAAATTTTGAATCGTTTTTGAGAAAAATCGGTTGCGCTTTATCGGTTTTATCAAATAAAATACATAGAGCATGCGAAAATTAATCATATTAAATTTTAAACTTTAGATCTGAAATGTGGGACATATATGCAACCAGGAACAATTTTCTCTTGACATGAAATGTTTTTTAGCTATATTTGCTAAATTAGTCACTATTTATGCCATTTTTACATTAAAAATTCATAAATCATGCTAGACAAATCAAATTAGTCTATACTTTTCTAGTCTAACAGGAAAATATGCATCTGACAACATACTAAAAGTTTATAGTGAGATTCAAAGCGGAAGTATTTTTAACCATTTGACATTTATTTATTTCATTATATCATATAAAAATCATAAATCATACGAAGTAAGTCCACTTCACACGAAATTTTACATAAAGTAAGTAAAATGCATGTGTGATATTGTGTCAACATGTCAAGGTCAGAAGATAAGTCTAACTAGTTTTAGCATTTTAAACATCATTTTACTCATTAAAATGTAATAAAAACACTAAAAATCATATTTGAGCAATATTAATTTCCATAAATCATCAAAATGACCTAAACTCATATTAGGACCAGAATATATTGACATGAAAATAACTTTGTGATTTTATCTTATAAAACACAAATTACTAGTTTTCTTTAAGTTACAATAACTCGAAAAAACTAAAAATTGATTATGCATGCAACAACCTTGGCTTTTGATACCGCTTGTTAGTTTCTTAAACTCAATGTTAGACACTTCTAATATCATAATACATTTAGTTTACTCTTAAACTAAGTAGATCTTATGCATGCATAACATTTAAAACAAAGTTAAGAAGAAACCATTTCCTTATATTGAATATGAACAATATGGGCACAATACTTGAACTCCTTTCAAGTATTGTTCTTGAGCTTATATGATGAGGATGATGTTTCAAGTTTTAAATTAGAAACTCTCCAATTAGTTGCACCCAAGACAAGCCCCTTTATCTATATAATACTACACTAGTATATATATTGTAGTAGCCCTTAACAATATATCAGATAACTCTTATTACTACACTAGTAATATTATGTGACAATTAGAATTCAAGTTTATAATAAAAATTTCTTAAGTTTTCTTAGTGTGAGAAGTTGTTTTCTTTGAGAGATAAGCATATTTTTTGTCATGTGAGAAATCTATCAATTAAAATAAGAGGAACAAGTCCTCTTAAAGTGGCAAGAGGACCGGCCACCATAGAAGCATGGGTAAGGGTGAGCTTTTGCTTTTGTTCTTAACAAAGCACTAGGTATGTAAGGCTATACCTTTAGGTCATGAAGATGTTTCTATTTAACAATTAAATAAAAAACACCCACTAACACATAAACTCACAATATTTTCGGCCCCCTTTAAAAATAAGGTGTCCATTTTAACTTTATCAAATGTCAATTGTCATACAATGTGTCACATGTGACATGTAACATGTAATCTTTGCTTATAAATGTACATTTAACTAATTTAAATGCAATTTCATAACAAATAAATTA
>JAIUZE010006956.1:0-51181 GCA_022085475.1 Heliosperma pusillum
CCATTACGTAAAATTATACGATAAACCGATCATGCGAACTATTATAAATCACGAGTTTTAAAAGTCAAAGGAAAACAACACAGGCGTGTTCCAGGCCGGGCAAGTGACCGGTGGCCGGTGGGCCGGCTCAGAACACAGGCAAAATCCCAAAAACAGAGAAAAGAGGTCTGGGCCGGTCAGTGGACCGGCGGCCGGTCGACTGGCACAGAACATCACACCAAAATCAAAACTTCCCATACTAATGTGTTCCAGGCCGGTGGATGGACCGGTGGCCGGTGGGCCGGCCTGGAGCACCTCTTCATGCAAAAACCAAGTTTCCAAAATGAGTTACTGAAGTGTTCTCAGCCGGTGGTCAGACCGGCGGCCGGTCGACCGGCTGGGAACACCCCTTCATCCGTGCGCTTCCAAAGCTTAACCAATTCAATCCAAAACTTATATATACTTCTAATAATCATCAACAATCAATATATATCATCAATATTCATCATATAACATCATTTACTAATCATGGCATGGTTTCTAATCTTCCTAATCGTAATCTAATACGATTTTCTAGCATACAAACATGTAAAACACGTAAATGATACCGAGTAACCCTTCACTGTTACCTTTTAGCGACTTCACTAATCGTCAAGCTCCTCTTCAATAAGGTAATAGTCTTTGTCGGGATCTTGGAGGTCACCACCTACAAATAGATCGTAAAAAGATGAATAAAGTTCATCTTGAGAAAGACGGAAAGCTTGAAAAGCGAGAAAGACGATACTTTTAATATGAATACGGATAGAGGAAGGTTAGGGAAGAAGAATAAGACAAACTTACGTAAATTCTATCAAAGAACGAAGAATTTACGACAATTCTAAGATCGATATTCAAAGAGGGAAAGTTTCTTAAGGTAGAAGAAAGGGTTTTGTGTTTGATTTTGTGATGAATGAAAAATTAGGTTAAGGGAGGGAGTAGTGTGAGTTGTGTTATGAAGGAAAAAGTCAAAGACGGTTTCAAAGTCAAGAAAGTCAAACCCGACTCAAAAGTCAAGAAAAGTCAAACTCGACTTAAAACGGGATTTTCATGGAATCTCGCAGAAATTCCAAATACGAACTCGGAAATTCTAAATTCGACTCGGAACTTAAAATTATAAATTAAAACTTAAAATTACTGAAACGATTTCGTAAAATATTTCTACTAGAAAAATAGGGTACATTTCCGGGTGTTACATCCTTTAAGTTGCACCAAGATGATACCAAATAATCTAACCTTATTATTAACTAGATAATAAGATAGATAAATTACTACTAATATTAGTATATATTACTACACTAGTAATACTTAGTAAATATTAGTATTAGGAGAGTTTTAGTGAGAGGATGATTTTTAGAGAGAAGTATGAGAAAATAAGCAAGAATGATCAAGTAATAAATTTAACAACAATTGTCCTATTTATGGACAAGAGGGCCGCCCCCTTTGATCACCAAGAGAGTGATTTTCTTCTTATTTTATTCCCATGCAAAGTGGTGGTGTGTAGTAGTGTAAGTGATGATTATGGTGTACTTGTTATGTCACTTTCACTTGGTGACTTGTCAGTATGTATAAGAACAACCATCATCACTTCCCACTACACTCAATTTTCGGCACATATGGTAACATATGCTCCATTTTGATTTTTGATATTTATCCCACAAATACTAATTAATCATATGCTTAATTATCTTATATACTTAAGTGTTAATTTGATCATATAACAATTATATGACACAAATTAATAAACAATATGTACTTAACATTTAAGTGATATTTTACCATTATATCAATATAGAATGGGTCCCACAATGCTTAGTTAATTTATTTTACAACTCCTTGTAAATATAATTAACTAATTACCTCTATTTCAAAACCTCAACTAATTTAGTAATTTAACGATTAATTACTAAGTTAGATCTTATTTAGTCATATTAAAATAAGATATAAATTTATTAGTCAGTTATCGCATAATTGAAAGATAAACTTAATCGAATTTGAGTTCTTAACTCAATTTCTAACAATTAACACTCGTACATATCAAATATATGTAATGGACTAATCAATTGTATCATATACAAATAATTAGTTACTATTTGGATTTCATCCTTTAGGTGTGATCGAAAGGGATCAGTTGATCACCAACGTCATACGACAATAACGTCAAACTCTAGTCAGCCAACCGTTATTGATTTACGTTAATCAACTGACTAACCATATATATATAGTCAATAAATATCCCAATTATATTCCTTAATGAGATTTAATATGTGGCGCACTATTGTGCGTGGAGGACACCTACTCCAACAATCTCCCACTTGTCTGACACAAGTGTGCGTCACCAATTCTCTTGTCTCTTTATCACATCTCCCACTCAACGCAAGGTGTCTTTCAGGTCGCACTTGCGATTGATTATATCTAGAGTGGTTTTCTCGATAGGGAGAGTAACTGTCTGACCGGAAAATCTACCATAGATCTCTTTCTGAGCGTGGCCACGGATTTACAGTAACTTCTCCTCGAGTGGCCTAAAGATGTTAGTACCCAACGTGGGTGGACAACTCCTGTTGATTCATCTACTATGTATGATGAAGATCACCATGATCTAGAAGATGTCCATCGGCCTCCTTTTACGGCACGACCTAGAACATCAACCGAAACCAATCGGAAACTGCACCGACTCAGATAGACGGTCGCCAGTCAAAAGAATCGACTCATAGGAATAAGATAGAAGACCCTACCACGACCAGGCATCAATTAATTGATTGAAGGGTCTCTACAAAGGTCAATGTCCGACAGAGTGTCTTACAGTTTGTCTATGTAAACGACCAGTCATCTCCATGACCGCATGGTGCTGAATCAACCATCGATCGACTTACAATCTAGTCACTTTGAGATGTCACCTCATTGAGTGACTAGGAACAGAAAACTAAGTTCGTCCTATTCAGTTGAATAGGGTCCAACATTGTCTTACAATCTATTCGGATAAACAAAGTATTAAATTTAGTCAAACTAAATAAAAGAGTTTATAATAAAACTCGAACAATGAATGCAATTATCATATATGTAATAATTAATACAACATTCAATTATACATATTACATAATCTAAAGGAATTCTGGTACACGTCTCAATCTCATTGTGACGACATGACCATCATGCTTATCCTTTTATAAAGGCTTGGTTAAAGGATCAGCAATGTTGTCATCTGTCACAACCTTACAAATGTCAATTTTCTTTCTGTCCACGTAATCTCTAATTACATGATATTTCCTAAGTACATGTCTAGACTTGTTACTAGACTTGGGCTCTTTTGCTTGAAAAATAGCCCTACTGTTATCACAATAAATCTTGATAGGATCTTTGGCAGTAGGGACTACTCCTAGTATTTCCAAAAATTGCCGAATCCACACAGCTTCCTTTGCAGCTTCAGACGCTGCAAGGTACTCTGCTTCTGTTGTAGAATCCGCTGTAACGCTTTGCTTGAAACTCTTCCAGCAAACAGCTCCTCCATTCATCATATAAACATTGCCGGATTGGGATTTCATATCATCCTTATCTGTCTGGAAACTAGCGTCCGTGTAACCCTTTACACGTAACTCACTCTCACCTGCAAACACTAAGAACGAATCCTTGGTCCTTCTCAAGTACTTAAGGATGTTCTTTACGGCTATCCAGTGACTCTCACATGAATTTGCTTGGTAACAACTTGTCATGCTCAAAGCATATGCAACATCGGGACGAGTGCACATCATAGCATACATGTTCAATCTCTTCGGGTTTGGTAGGGCACTCTGACTTGCTCAAAGTGGTCCCACTACCCATAGGAAGTAAATCTCTCTTAGAGTCTTTCATAAGTTTCTTTACTTAATGCTAGTATCCTTTTAGATCTATCCCTATAGATCCGGATACCTAAGATGCGCTGGGCCTCTACTAAGTCTTTCATTTGGAAATGAATCCCTAGCCACTCCTTCACAAAAGTGAGAATTTGTATATCATTCCCAATGAGTAGTATGTCATCTACATACAGGACTAGAAAAGTTACATTACTCCCACTAAACTTCATGTATAAACATGGTTTGCTCGACACTTCGAGTGAAACCATTTTGTTTAATTACATGATCGAAACGATGATTCCAACGCATGAACGCTTGTTTAAGACCATAGATAGATCTCATAAGTTTGCATACCTTGTGACAACCCTCACGAATGCGGAAATAAAACATAACAAGCATGTGATTTATATAGCGGAAAATACGATGTTTTTGAAACTTTTTACATGCAAGATAGAAATACGAGGAATGTCAAATAATTACAAACAAAATAGAATATACTACAAAGAGACGAAGTCTCTCAAAATGTTATCAATATCAAAGTGTTTAGCAAACTAGATAATAAACGTCTAGAGGTGTTTCATCCAGGGACAACGCCCGCTAGCTCACACCCGAACCCAAAATACAACAAGCAAAAAGTCATCCAATCAAGCAACCTGTTCATCCATGAAAAACATGAACGCCACAGTCAGTGGGGAGTAACTCCGGGTTCTCCCAGCCATATCACATCAAACGTACATAAAAGGAAATACAAAAGTAGAAGCATGCATATATAGATATACATGTGAAATACGATAAGGATAGATAGGCAATTCAAAATATAATGATAAAAGCATATGAAGTACAAGTCCGAATCCATCATGTTATACAAAGACTCGGGGAAGACACTCTTAGGCGACCGAATACGCTCACTAGGGCTTACATCTCACCGTTAGCGGTATAAGTTTGATAAGATTGAGACTCGACAAATAAACCATGCCAAGTCATCCAATGATCAATCACATAATCATTCATCCAAACATACTAATACATTGACGACACCTCTCACGGTATATGAAACGCACTAGCACCATGTACGTGGCAAGTATGATTAAAAGGCATCCACGAGATAAGCATTTCCCTGAACGCATACACGATTCAATTCATTTTGTATATGTGGACTAATTTCCTCCTGGTAGAACGACGATATAAATACCCGGTCCTAGTCTAAATCTGGCCAGACTCCCGAAATCACATTTTCCGGTTCGACATGCGATAAACATTTTGCATCCAAGACTCGGTCAATCAAAGACGTCGAGTACCCCAAATTCGGTCGATATAATTCACAAAAGAGGCGGAAAAGAGCTCAAGCCTCATAACAAGCGGTACGCTACATGCAAATAACACCACCTCGCAAGTACACAACATTTGACGGCCGGGTCGATCAACGCAAAGCGTTCGCCTCCCAACAACGTCGTCGTATGCCCACTAACACATGCAATTAAGAAGTAGGATACATCCCCGTTCCGACATTCCAGCCTTACGAACGTGGAGGTAGCCAAGGGAATGAGAGTACAAAGCACATAGGAAATTAGTGCTCAAACCGTAACATTTGTAAAAACCGACTCAAAGTGGGATATATGAAAAACCGTCACCAAGCATGATAATAGGGCATTATATAAATGTAACTATGATAAACATGAATCAATACATGATACATAAGCATTAGACCAAGTTTAAGAAGCATAATAAATAGGAAACATAGATCTTATCTCAAAACAACAAGTTTGGAAACTAACTAAAACAAGGGTCCACTTCAAACGCTCATAACTAGAGTTCTAGACATTCAAATGCAGAAATTCCAAGTGGAGGTGATAGATTATTCTCTTACGGTTCCAACGGTAGGTCACAAGCCCAAAACAAGCAAGTAACGAAGGAGATATGATCATTTTACGAAAAGGAGTCAGTGCAGTGAAACTGCAGTCGTCACGACCGTGACTTGTATGTCACGCTTGTGACATGAGTTTCACGACCGTGACTTACATTTCACGCTCGTGAAACTGTTTGTTACGCAAGGGTATTTGGTCAGCCACTCATTTCAAGCTCGTGACATGAGTTTCACGACCGTGACATAGGTCAAGACATCTCCATTTTGTTCTAAACTCAACCATCGTCAACTATTATCATAAATCATCAATTCTCATATCAATTCTCAACAAACAACAAGTATCATCATCAACACAATTTCTAAGCTTACTAGTCATATTCTAAATACGATTCCTAACATGGCAAACACGTAAATGATATCGAGTAACCCTTCACCGTTACCTTTATGCGACTTTAAACGATTTCTAAGCCTTCCTCCACTAGATAGTAATCTTTGTCGGGGTCTAGAAAGTCTCCACCTAAACAAAGACGACAAAAGATGAAGATAATTCACCTTTGAGAAAGACGGATAAATTGAAAAGCGAGTCGGTAATTTTATTACCAATACGGATAGAGGAAGATGAGGGGGAAGGAATAAGAGGAACCTTAGTGAATTTAAGCGAGTAACGAAGGAGTAGTGACGATTTTGAGCTTGATCGAAAATGGAGGCTAGGGATTTGGGGTTTCTTGGTGAGGAAGAAGAAGATGTTGAGTTGTGAGGGAAATTAGGTTATGAGGGATTATATTAAGAGTAAGTGGAAAAAGTCAAGGAAAAGTCAATGACGTCTTAAGACGTGATTCACTTGAAAACTCGCGTAAAATCAAAATACGGACTCGGAAATTCTAAATTCGACACGAAAAATTTAATTCTAAACTAAAACTAAATTTTTCTGAAAAGTATCCGTAAAATATTTTTACTATAAAAATAGGGTACATTTGCGGGTGTTACATACTTTCTTAGGGTTTGATAGATCCACAAAACCTTCAGGTTGTGTCATGTACACTTCCTCTTCTATAATCCCATTCAAGAAGGAGGTTTTGACATCCATTTGCCAAATCTCATAATTATGAAATGCGGCAACCGCTAAGATAATCTTTATGGATCGAAGCATGGCGACTGGGGCGAAGGTTTCGTCATAGTGAAGACCATGAACTTGGGTGAAACCTTTTGCCACCAATCTAGCTTTGTAAACATCATTATGTATATCTATGCCGCTTTTGATCTTATTGATCCACTTACACTGAAGAGGTCTTACCTCCTTACGTAAATCAACCATGTCCCATACTTGATTGTCGTACATAGAATCCATTTCGGATCGCATGGCTCCTAGCCATAGCTTTGAGTCGGGACTAGAAATGGCTGCTTTGTAGGTAGTAGGTGTTGGAGTAGGTGTCCTTCATAATAGTGCGCCACATAATAAATCTTATTAAGGAATATAATTGGGATATTTATTGACTATATATATGATTAGTCAGTTGATTAACGTAAATCAATAACGGTTGGCTGACTAGAGTTTGACGTAATTGTCGTATGACGGCGGTGATCAACTGATCCCTTTCGGTCACACCTATAGGATGAAATTCAAATAGTAACTAATTATTTGTATATGATAAAGTTAATTAGTCCATTACATATATTCGATATGTACGAGAGTTAATTGTTAGAAATTGAGTTAAAAACTCAAATTCAATTAAGTTTATTTTTCAATTATGCGATAATTGACTAATAAATTTATATCTTATTTTAATATGATTAAATAGGATTTAACTTAGTAATTAATCGTTAAATTACTAAATTAGTTGAGGTTTTGAGATAGAGGTAATTAGTTAATTATATTTTCAAGGAGTTGTAAAATAAATTAACTAAGCATTGTGGAACCCATTATATATTGATATAATGGTAAAATATTACTTAAAATGTTAAGTACATATTATTTATTTAATTGTGTCATATAATTGTTATATGATCAAATTAACACTTAATTATGTAAGATAATTAAGCATATGATTAATAAGTATTTGTGGGACAAATATCAAAAATCAAAATGGACCAAATAAGGCCTCACATGGCCGGTCATGGTAGTGTTGGTAAGGTGATGATGGTTGCTTTTGTTCATGCTCACAAGTCACATGTGATTATGACATGAATAGTAATCTAAAATCATTTCATTCAACACTACACTTTACCACTTTGCATGTGATTAAAATAAGCAAAATAAGACCCTTGTGAGGCTCTACATGACCGGCCATATTGTCTATTTAAGGGCAATATGGTTGTTCATTTTATTTGTTCATTCTTGCTTGTTTTTCATACATCTCTCAAAAACCCTTCTTCTCACTAAAAATCTCATAATACTAATATTTACTAAGTATTAATAGTATAGTAATATATTCTAATATTAGTAGCGTAATATCTATCTTATTATCTAGTTAATAATAAGGGTAGATTATTTGGTATCATCTTGGTGCTACTTGAAGGAGGTCTTCTAATTTGGAGATTGTTCTTGTTCATCCATATTAATAGCTCAAGAACAAAAAGAATGAGTTCTTTTTGTGCCCATTTAATTTTCATATCAATGTGAGGAAATTTCTTCTTTTATATAAATGTCTTTATATTTGCATGCATGTTACATAGATCATTAAATACTAAATTAAAAAGTAATTTAGTAACTAATTAGAAGAGTCTAATTAAGGTCTATGGACTTTCATGTGGTATCAGAGCTAGCTTGTAGCATGCATGTTCATTTTGGACATTTTTTATTAAAGTTATAAGATAACTAATAAATCAAACAAATTAAGTTAAAATATGATTCTGACAAAAAAAATTTGTGCATGTATACCTACTGACTGCAAAATGTTTGTGGTAAAATTTCGTGATTTTAGGGATTAATTTTCTATTTATTTTGATTTTTGGCTTTTAAACCGAGTTAACATGCATTTTATGAGTTAAAAGTTAACTAAAAATAGTTGCATGTTGATTCTGTACATGAAATTTTAATATGATCTCAAATCCATGTCTTAAATATTGTATGTAAAATTTCGTGACTTTTTATTATGTAATGCATGTTTATTGATGTTTATACGATAAAAGTCGATAATATGAGATTATAATGTTCATAAAATTGAAACGTCCTTTTCTGGTCATGAAATTATTTTGTACATTTCATATTTGGATGTTGATCATCATGGTGAAATGTCATAATTTGTTTCACTATTTTACTATATTTAATGAATTTTATTTGATAAAACCATTAAATACAAAGTTATTTGTTCATAAAATTAATTTAAATTTTTGAGCAAATGTTTTTTATTTTATTTTTGGAGTTCCTGGAAATGTTCCAGAATGTACAAAATTTTTGGTTTCAAATTTTTATGATGTTTATATTTTATTTTGGGTTTATTTCATAATTGTTATGATTAAACCGTTATATTTAGCAAATGAAATCAAACCGATCTAACTAATGACCAACAAAATTAGTAGGGACTAACTTTGAGTTCTAAAATAGTTTAGTTAATTAGTTTGAATTTAAATGAGATTTAAATGTTTATATTGATTTTTAATGGTTAAAAATCAATAAATCCCGTAAAATCGAGCTACAATGAGCATGAATGTGTTTAGGGCGATTTTGGCATGAATTTTGCAGCAATTTATTTTATTTTGGTTGAATGAATGAATGTCATTTATTTAATAATTTATGCAAATTTTGTACCTAGTATTTCCTAGTTATTTTTTATCGTTATTACCCGTAATTTAAGGGAATAACGGTTTAGTTGTAATTTTATTGCGATCTCGTATCGCCGGTTTGTATAATTTAATTAATTTCATTTTACAGAATAAATGTATAATAAGAATTTGTATATTTGTATATTTGTAATTATATTTATGAAGACAGGTGACTCCCTCAAAGACGGTGCCATTTTTGGAAGGTGTTCCAAGTGAAGAGGCAAGGGACCAAGGAGTTGGTTTCCCGATTTGTAATTTGATTAGCTAAGTGGCCATACTAGGATTTTTCCGTTGCTTGTTGCTTGCTTTATTTCCGCTCATGCCAAAATCGTCACACATGCATTTTATTTTCCGTTATTGTCAATTCAACGTTATTCACAATTCACCGACTTAGTTCACTTATAGGGAATTAATAACTAAATTGACAAGATCTCTCACATATTTAAGAAAAATTGAGATTAGCCTTACCAATTAGTAACACCTATGAATCCCGTGTTCATTAGGGCTACCACGCTCGTGGGTCCCTTTTTACCTCGGGTAAGTAGGGTGATATGATCATAAGCTAAAATTGGATTGGACTCAACGAGATAAGCGTTATTTTGGGACTAGGAGATGGATTTAGTTAAAATCCGTCAACCAAGAGTTCTAAGGGTAGAATTAGTCAAATAATGACTTACCATTTCTAGATAAAGGTAGCAAGCGATGACAATTTTTATTTAAAAATCGGTCTTGGAATCATTTATATAATTTAGTGAGAGGTCATTATATAAATGCTAAACTTGTTTAAATGTTTTTCAAGTAAATTAACAATGAATGTTTATATATTTCTTTTTGTTGTAGTAACCATATTCGCACAATGTCAACTTCATCCAACAACGCAACCTTGGGTAAGGACTCATGGTTGAGATCCGTCATGGACAAATGTGTCCTAAAAGATGACGGAAGTAACTTCGTTGAATGGGAGTCAACGATCAAGAGCGCCGCGATATCCGATAATGTGGTTCGCTACTTGGACGAAAAGCCCCCCACCGAACCCGCGCCTAGATCGTCCGCGGTGGTTCGGGCCGAATATGACCTTTATTTGAAGGTTGCTAATGACGTCAAGAATGTCTTGATTTTGTCAATCTCACCCAAACTCCAACTCCAATTTATATCTCTCAATGCATATGCGATATTCACGAGGATTACGTCGATGTTTTCGCAAACCCCTCAAATTCTCCTATATGAGGCGGCTACGAAATTCTTTGACACTAAGCTTCAAAGGGGCCAAAAGGTTGGCCCACACGTGCTCAAAATGGTTGAGCACGCGAACACCTTAGAGCGTCTAGGGTGCAAAATTCTGAAGCAATTGGTGGTGGGTAAAATCCTTCATTCACTCACACCTAAGTTCACCCAATTGAGGGTGAACTATAACATGAAAAGCATGGAAAAGAGTTTCCATGAACTCCATGCACTCCTCAACCAAGCGGAGAGGGACATGGAGGCTAGTGGGAGTGAACTCAAGGACATTCTTTCAATGAAAATGAAGAACATGAACCTTGGGGTGAAAAAGGACAAAGGAAAGGGTAAGACTCTTTTCAAGAAAGTCGGCAAGGGAAAGGGCAAGGTCTTTTATAAGTCCAAGCCCAAGGTCAACAAACACGCGGAGGCGGATTGCTATTATTGTAATGGCAAAGGGCATTGGAAACGCAATTGCGCCAAATACTTGAAAGACAAGAAGGACAGTTGTGTGACAACGTCAGGTAAAATTCTTTCATCACTCTATATGATAGATATTAACTTTGCTAGTACATATTCTTGGGTATTTGATACCGGTTGTGGTTCTCACCTTTGTAATCATGTACAAGGGCAGAAGGACGCGCAAGCACTAGCCAAGGGTGATGTGGACCTGCGCATGGGAAATGGAGCTAAGGTAGCCGCAGTTTCCGTGGGCACCTACGTTCTTCTTTTGCCTAATGGTTTAGATTTGTATTTAAATAATTGATATTATGTACCAACTCTTACCAAGAACATTATCTCTATTTCCGTGTTAGACATGGAAGGATTTTTATTTTGTATTAAGAACAATCGTTGTACTTTTTCTTTAAATGAAATGGTTTATGGCGAGGCCATTTCTATTGGAGGTATTTATGTTCTAGATATTGCAAAATAGGTCTATCATTAGAAAACAAGAAGCTCAAAACAGGTGACCTAATCAATGATACCTTTGGCATTGTCGTTTAGGGCACATAAACGAACGACGCATAAAGAGACTTGTTTCATCTAAAGTACTCAAACCATTCGATTACGAATCTTATGGTGTATGCGAATCTTGTCTTCTAGGCAAGATGACTCGTGCTCCTTTTACGGGAAAAGGAACACGAGCAAGTGAAGTATTAGGACTTATACACACGGATGTATGCGGTCCAATGACTATCCGAGCTAGAGGTGGTTATCACTACTTCATTACTTTTACCGACAACTTGAGTAGATATGGATATGTCTACTTGATGAGGCATAAAAGTGATGCTTTTGAAAAATTCAAAGAATTTCAAAATGAAGTAGAAAACCAATTGAATAAAAAGATTAAAGCCCTACGATCCGATCGTGGTGGTGAATACTTTAACAATGAATTTCATTCACTCCTAAAAGATTGTGGTATAGTATCACAATGGACTCCTCCTGGGACACCTCAATTAAATGGTGTGTCCGAAAGGAGAAATCGAACTTTATTAGATATGGTTCGATCTATGATGAGTCTGACAGAGCTTTCTGATTATTTTTGGGGTTTTGCAATCTTATCTGCAATATTTTCACTAAATCGAAGCCCGACTAAAGCGGCAAACAAGACTCCATATGAGATATGGACAGGGAAAGTCCCTTATTTGTTGTTTATGAGAATTTGGGGATGCGAGGCTTTTGTTAAGAATAAGTCTGACGATAAACGCGCACCCAAATCTGACAAATGTCTGTTTGTTCCAAAGGAATCACATGCTTATTACTTCTACACTAAAGACGAGGACAAAGTGTTTGTGTCTCGTGATGCAGTCTTTTTAGAAAATGATTTTATTTCTAAAAGACAGAGTGACATAAAATTTGAACTTGATCAAGTCCAAGAGCCACAAACCGAAAAGGACGACGAGGAAAACGTTCCCTCTTCGTCTGACACAGTCATTATTCCTTCGGAACCTAGGAGGTCAAGCAGAATTAGTCATCAACCTGATAGATACCTTGGTATTATAGAGGAAGGTGAAGACTATAATGTGTTACTTTTTGAAAGTAATGAACCTACCAAAAGTCCATAGATCTTTAAATACTAAATTAACAAGTAATTTAGTAACCTATTAGAAGAGTCTAATTAAGGTCTATGGACTTTCAGTAGGTTCATTACTTTCAAAAAGTAACACATTATAGTCACCACCTTCCTCTATAATACCAAGGTATCTATTAGGTTGATGACTAATTATGCTTGACCTCCTAGGTCCTCAAGGAATAATGACCGTGTCAGACAAAGAGGGAACGTTTTCCTCGTCGTCCTTTTCGGTTTGTGGCTCTTGGACTTCTTCAAGTTCAAATTTTCTCCCACTCTGTCTTTTAGAAATAAAATCATTTTCTAAAAAGACTGCATCACGAGACACAAACACTTTGTCCTCGTGTTTATTGTAGAAGTAATAAGCACGTGTTTCCTTTGGATATCCTACAAATTGACATTTGTCAGATTTGGGTGCGAGTTTATCGTCAGACTTATTCTTAACAAACGCCTCGCATCCCCAAATTCTCATAAACGACAAATAAGGGACTTTCCATGTCCATATCTCATATGGAGTCTTGTTTGCCGCTTTTGTCGGGCTTCGATTTAGTGAAAATATTGCAGATAAGCTAGCAAAACCCCAAAAATAATCAGGAAGCTCTGTCAGACTAATCATAGATCGAACCATATCTAATAAAGTTCGATTTCTCCTTTCGGACACGCCATGTAATTGAAGTGTCCCAGCAGGAGTCCATTGTGATACTATACCACAATCTTTTAGGTGTGAATCAAATTCATTGTTTAAGTATTCACCACCACGGTCGGATCTTAGGGCTTTAATTTTTTTATTCAATTGGTTTTCTACTTCATTTTGAAATTCTTTGAATTTTTCAAAAGCATCACTTTTATGCCTCATCATGTAGACATATCCATATCTACTCAAGTCGACGGTAAAAGTAATTAAGTAGTGATAACCACCTCTAGATTGGATACTCATTGGACCGCATACATCCGTATGTATAAGCCCTAATACTTCACTTGCTCGTGTCCCTTTTCCCGTAAAAGGAGCACGAGTCATCTTGCCTAGAAGACAAGATTCACATACACCATAAGATTCGTAATCGAATGGTTTGAGTACTTTAGATGAAACAAGTCTCTTTATGCGTCGTTCGTTTATGTGCCCTTAACAACAATGCCAAAGGTATGATTGATTAGGTTCACCTGTTTTGAGCTTCTTGTTTACTACATGATAGACCTCTTTTGCAATATTTAAAACATAAATACCTCCAATAGAAATTGCCTCGCCATAAACCATTTCATTAAATGAGAAAGTACAACGATTGTTCTTAGTAAAAAATGAAACTCCATGTCTAACACGAAAATGGAGAAAATGTTCTTGGTAAGAGTTGCTACATAATAGCAATTATTTAAATACAACTCTAAACCATTAGGCAAAAGAAGAACGTAGGTGCCCACGGAAACTGCGGCTACCTTAGCTCCATTTCCCATGCGCAGGTCCACGTCACCCTTGGCTAGTGCTTGCGCGTCCTTCAGCCCCTGTACATGATTACAAAGGTGAGAACCACAACCGGTATCAAATACCAAAGAAAATGTACTAGGAAAGTTAATATCTATCATATAGAGTGATGAAAGAATTTTACCTGACGTTGTCACACAACCGTCTTTCTTGTCTTTCAAGTATTTGGGGCAATTGCGTTTCCAATGCCCTTTGCCATTACAATAATAGCAATCCGCCTCCGCGTGTTTGTTGACTTTGGGCTTGGGCTTATAAAAGACCTTGCCCTTTCCCTTGCCGACTTTCTTGAAAAGAGTCTTACCCTTTCCTTTGTCCTTTTTCACCCCAAGGTTCATTTTCTTCATTTTCATTGAAAGAACGTCCTAGGGTTCACTCCCACTAGCCTCCATGTCCCTCTCCCCTTGGGTGAGGAGTGCATGGAGTTCATGGAAACTCTTTTCCATGCCATTCATGTTATAGTTTACCCTAAATTGGGTGAACTTAGGTGTGAGTGAATGAAGTATTAAACCCACCACTAACTGCTCTGGAATTTTGCACCCTAGACGCTCTAAGGTATCAGCGTGCTCAACAATTTTGAGCACGTGTGGGCCAACTTTTTGGCCCCTTTGAATCTTAGTGTCAAAGAATTTCGTAGCCGCCTCATATTGGAGAATTTGAGGGGCTTTCGAAAACATCGACGTTATCCTCGTGAATATCGCATATGCATCGAGAGATATCAATTGGAGTTTGAGTTTGGGTGAGATTGACCAAATCAAGACATTCTTGACGTCATTGGCAACCTTCAAATAAAGGTCATATTCGATCATAACCACCGCAGACGATCTTGGCGCGGGTTCGGTGGGGGACTCTTCGACCAAGTAGTGAAGCACGTTATCGGATATCGCGGCGCTCTTGATCGTTGATTCCCATTAAACGAAGTTACTAGCGTCATCTTTTAGGACACACTTGTCCATGACGGATCTCAACCATGAGTCCTTATCCAAGGTTGCAATGTTTGATGAAGTTGACATTGTGCGAATATGGTTACTTCAACAAAAAGAAATATATAAACATTCTTTGTTAATTTACTTAAAAAACATTTTAACAAGTTTAGCATTTATATAATGACCCCTCACTAAATTATATAAATCATTCCAAGACCCATCTTTAAATAAAAATAGTCATCGTATGCTACCTTTATCTAAAAAATGGTAAGTCATTACTTGACTAATTCTACCCTTAGAACCCTTGGTTGACAGATTTCAACTAAATCCATCTCCTAGTCCCAAGATAACGCTTATCTTGTTGAGTCCAATCCACTTTTAGCTTGTGATCGTATCACCCTACTTACCCGAGGTAAAAAGAGACCCACAAGCGTGGTAGCCCTAATGAACACGAGATTCATAGGTGTTACTAATTGGTAAGGCTAATCTCAATTTTTTTATTTTAAATAAGTGAGAGATCTTGTCAATTTAGTTATTAATTCCCTACAAGTGAACTAAGTCGATGAATTGTGAATAACATTGAATTGACAATAACGGAAAATAAAATGCATGTGTGACGATTTTGGCATGAGCGGAAATAAAGCAAGCAACCATGCAACGGAAAAATCCTAGTATGGCCACCTAGCTAATAAAATTAACTAGACAATTACAAATTCGGAAACCAACTCCTTGGTCCCTTGCCTCTTCACTTGGAACGCCTTCCAAAAATGGCACCGTCTTGAGGGAGTCACCGGTCTTCATAAAAATAATTACCAATATACAAATATACATATTCTTATTATACATTTATTCTATAAAATGAAATTATTAATTATTACAAACCGGCGATACGAGATCGCAATTAAAATTACAACCAAATCATTATTTCCTTACATTACGAGTAATAACGATTAAAAATAACTATGCCATACTAGGTACAAAATTTGCATAAATTATTAAATAAATGACATTCATTCATTCAACCAAAAAAAAAAATTGCTGCAAAATTCATGCCAAAATCGCCCTAAACACATTCATGCTCATTGCAGCTCAATTTTACGGGATTTATTGATTTTTAACCATTAAAAATCAGTATCAACATTTAAATCTCATTTAAATTCAAACTAATTAACACTTGTTCCTTGTCACCCTCAAGCTAACCCAAATGCGGCTCCTAAGCCCAATGCTCCCCCTCAAGCTCAAGCTCAAGGACAAATTTGTGACGGTTGTAGGAAACCCTTTCACCCCGGAGTTGGATGCTATGACAGGTTCTTCTTTTGCTTTTTCTGCAAGAAGCCGAGTCACCGCTTTCGTGAGTGCCCCGATCGTTAGACTCCAGCACCCGGTGCCAAATCTAAAGGATCCATCTATGTACTCAGTCGAGCCGAACGCGATGCTTACTCGGAGATCGTGACTGGTAGGTTCACTTTCTTAGATAAACCCAGTCTCCCTTTTGCGCCTGCATCTTTTCTATCTTATCGTAGTCATTTGATGATACCTCCTAGCGTTCCTTGTATCATGTTTGCCTTCCCTATTCTCTTGTGAGGTAGTTGATAAGTGAATATTTGTATGGTTTTAACCCCCAATTTAGCTCGGTTTTGTATTTCATTTGTGCTTTGTTAAGCCACTTTATGAGCTAATATCGTCTTCTAGGCGAATTCCTGTGTTCTAACCTGTTTTGTACGGAAAGTGACGTTTCTACGCCCTTTTTCTATATTCTCGAGCATTTACCTAGAACCCGACGATTTGAAGAAGAAACCTTGCCCAAGTGAAAGGCATTTCAAGAAGGTTCACTAATTCGAAAGAGAGAAGAAGCAAAGACAGTTTTGTAGTTGTCGGAAGATCAATCAGTTAGGCGAAAGAAATCATCGCTTTACATCAAACCCTATCAACAAACCCGACTCAAGAGGTCAAGGGGGATGTTGGAAGTCAAGTCAAAGCAAAGGAAGATGAAACGTTAGTCAAGAGCTTCCAGAAGACCACATACCCGATCGGGTAAGTGTGTACCCGATCGGGTAAGTGTGCTGATCCGAGCATGACGGCTTCTTCTTCCTATTTTTGTCCTATGTGTTTAATGCCCGACCTCTTCTCCACGAAACCCTAATACTATAAATAGATGCTCTAGCCCCTCATATCATATCATCTCATCTCACACAATCTCTTCACACAACATCTCTTCTCTTCTTACATTTCTCTTTAGTTTAGTTCTTCTTCTTTCTTAGTTTAGTTTAGTTTTAGTTTTCTCTAGTTTAGTTTAGTCTAGTTCTAAGTTTTCTTCAATTGTAGTTGTTCTAGTTGTAATTGGAATTCAAGTTTCCGGGTTTGCATTTCCTATTCAAGTTCTTATTCCATTTCAATCTTTGCTCATCCTTTTCGGTAATCTTTATTCTCGTCTTTACATTATAGTTTCATTTTCTTTTATTATTTCCTTTATCATGTTTATCATTCTTAGTTTTATAATCTTAGTTTCCTTTTCATTGTTAATCATGCATAAGTAGTCACCCTTCTAGGGTGTAGGATAGCCATGTTAGATTAATTAAAAGATGATAATTGGATAAAAGAAATTGTGCCTTTAAAACGTTGTGTCTATGCATGTTTGGATTGTAACGATAGTTATCGATTTTTGGCCAAAATCATTTGACTAGTATGGAATTCTTTTCCAAGGTAGACATACGAGAATTGAATAGACAAAGCATGACATGGTAGATTAAGACCTAGTAAATCGCATAAAAAGTCTGCTAGACCATCTGATCTATGATTGTAATGAACACATCATTCTTACGAACTCACAATGAATTATTTGTATATCCTAAATCCAATTTCATTAATATGTTAATCTACATGTGTGAACCTACTTCCCTAGATTCTTTTCTTTATTGCATTGTTATTATTTAGTAATTAGTGACAAACATTTGCCAATCGTCCAAGGTAGAGTTCTAACCACAACTATTCACAAGTATCTCCCGTCTCCCCGAGTTCGACCCCTTACTTCCCTAATTACATTAATTTGTTGTTAGCCTAGTCTGGGTTATTTATCTTTGATTAGGGTACGCGACAACCCGATCAAATTTTGGTGCCGTTGCCGGGGAGCACGGTTTTGTTTATTTGTGATTAGTAGAGTTTTACCTTGTTCCTTGAGATTTTTCTCACCTTTTTGTTGTAGTATAGTGACTCTTTTCAGGTATTAGGAATATTTTCTTTCAAAGGGTTTGCTTTATTTTCTCTTAATGACTATCTATTTCCAACCACCACAATGTGAGAATGAACCTTTCCATGAATACCTCGACCGATTTTACAGCTATTCTAACCATATTATCTCTCTTGGGTATACCCTTTATGAGACCTATATGAGAGATGTCGTGATTCATGGAATGCTCATTGAGTGTCGTAGCCTGGCTATGCAATTGAGTGGTGGAAGTTTTTATTAGAAGAGAGGAAAGGAACTTTGGATTTTCTTGGACTTTATGGCATCCCAATCTTGTGATGAAACGCACCGGCGGTTGAGAATCCAAGAGAAAATCAATGAAATCAGGGCACAACTTCAAATACTCAAAGGGCAAAAGGAAGAACCCACGTTTACTAAATGTAAGCCAATCAATTTTCCTTATGCTTTTTCACCCCCATGTGAGTCTATTTTCTCCTGTGCTTTTTCAGCCCCCTCATGTGAGTCTAATTCTCCCCAATCATATGAATTAATAGATGACGATGATGATGGTCCAACCTTTTTTATTGAAAGTCACTCTAGTGTCGTTCCATTTGACAATTTTGAGACCCCCATTATTGATATTGACCATATGGTAGCCGAGACTTTAGACAAGGATGTTGTTAAGCCCATTTGTGACTCCCATGGAGAGTCGTTGAGCGAGTCATCAGATTTTTTTGAAAATCCCTTCGCTAAGGATATTCCAGATTTATTTGAAAATGATAATGGGTTTTGTGAACGCAGCCTTGAAATTAAGTGGGATCAACCACCCATTTTTAATTCCCAATCCTTTGATTCACCCTACCCCCAATTAGAGTCCACTAATGATATTTTGGGAACTAATTGTTTGTTCCATGATCTTAAACATTTCACTCCATCTCTTTGACGAGTGGAGCAGTTCAGTGGTCATCTATGAAGTTTGTCATGCGCACAATGATAAGATATATCAATTATTACCTTCAATATTTCAGGCCTATATCTTGTCAATTGCTTACGTATGTTTTTGTATAGCTCATGCGCAGGTATATGATCGACTTCTAAGGGCATTGACATGCTTTTTAAGGCACAAAGAATGATTTTCATTAATAAAGAGTCTAGCAAGAAATTTAAATTGCGCTTCTCGAGAGGAAACCCGTGTTCCTTTTCTTTTTGCATTTTTATTTTTGTATTCCCTTTTTCGTTGTTAGGATTTATTTTGCAGATGAAACAATTTTTGAAGAATCTATAAAGACCTTCCTTGTCAAGTCCAAAAGACTAGCTTGGGGGAGTTCGCGCTGACTAGTAAGCTTCACTCTTCTTTCATTTTTTTTTCCTTTTTCCCATTAAGCATCTCATTGCATGTTTAGTCTTCGTGCTCACATTGAGGACAATGTGATGTTTAGCTTGGGGGAGGGATTGCATTTTCCCATTTTGCATTTTAGTTGATCATTTTTCGAATTTTGAATAAAAGAAAGAGAAGATTTTTGAGAAAATTTAAAAATTTCTTAACATCATTGAATGCTTTTCATGCTTTGCTTGCTTGTTTACTATGCTATCATGTTACATTTCCCAAACTTAGAGCTTTCAAACTATAATGGTTCAATATTCATTGAATTGTGCATACATGGGGAAGTCTTCTACACAGTAGGCATGGAATGAATCTATAGATGAGTACGCTTGATCTTGACATTTGGCAAGTTACATATATTGTAAGGTAGAACCTCTTTAGACTGGTACATCCATACCCAGTCTCATTTAGGTGTGTGTAGTTCTCCTTGTGATGTGTGTCATGTCAAAACGCATAAGTATGGTTCTCATTTCATTCCTAAAAGCATTGCATTCATGATTCACTAAGATTTGAAGCCTTTTTCACTTTGAAATACCCCTCAAATTAATCCCCTTCATACAAATGTTTCACAAAATAATACCTACATATAAAAACTGCCTACCCTGTTGAGCTAGTAGCTAGATTATGGTGTATGGGTGCTATTTTGAGAAGATTTGTCCTTCATGACTAAGTGAATTTGGGAGAACGAAAATGTACAAGAAGTGATGTTATGTTTAGAAAGAAAAAAAATGAATGAAATAGAAAAAGAAAATGAAAAAAAAGAGAAATCGAAAAAAGAAAAAATAAAAGAAGTTGTGAGTATCTCCTCAAAATGTCAAGTCAATATTCAGAAGGAGTTTACCCTTGTGTTTCGTGTGTAATAAGCCAATCTGTTACTTCTGTCTTCGTTTTTCGTCTTCTGGGAAATTGATCGAAAGTTTGGATTGAGTATTCATTTATCATTGGTCAGTTGCTAGCTCATTCTAATCTTCACATGACCATAACTATTTGTCCACCTTTCACCCATTTCCCAAAGCCTTCTTCCTATTTTTCCGGCTTCTTTTCTATGTGCATTATGATCTTTGACTTGTGTTTTGAATTGTTTACCATATTAGACTGTGGACACATTTTCATAAGTCGTAGATAGGTGAGTGTCTTAAAAACATTTACACATAAAGAAATCACCTTTTACATACATGAGTGTTCGAGTGTGCCGTGAGAGTCCATTTGTCAAAAGATCATGCAAAAGCCGAAAATTCTATAGTGAAATTCTTTATGCTACGCCGTTATGTAAATCTCAGCCATGTTTATGTATCATTCTTGCCCACGTTGTTTTTGGGTTATGATTCATTATGTTTTCAAAGCTTTACGTTGAGATTTGTTTCCTGATGGTGTAGTAGCGAACGCTTGCAACCTTGTCCTGGTATTGTTTGTTATGTTTGCTTGAGGACAAGCAAAGGTTTAGCTTGGGGAAGTTTGATAAGTGAATATTTGTATGGTTTTAACCCCCAATTTAGCTCGGTTTTGTATGTCATTTGTGCTTTGTTAAGCCACTTTATGAGCTAATGTCGTCTTCTAGGCGAATTCCTGTGTTCTAACCTGTTTTGTAGGGAAAGTGACGCTTCTACGCCCTTTTTCTATATTCTCGAGCATTTGCCTAGAACCCGACAATTTGAAGAAGAAACCTTGCCCAAGTGAAAGGCATTTCAAGAAGGTTCACTAATTCGAAAGAGAGAAGAAGCAAAGACAGTTTCGTAGTTGTCGGAAGATCAATCAGTTAGGCGAAAGAAATCATCGCTTTACATCAAACCCTATCAACAAACCCGACTCAAGAGGTCAAGGGGGATGTTGGAAGTCAAGTCAAAGCAAAGGAAGATGAAACGTTAGTCAAGAGCTTCCAGAAGACCACATACCCGATCGGGTAAGTGTGTACCCGATCGGGTAAGTGTGCTGATCCGAGCATGACGGCTTCTTCTTCCTATTTTTGTCCTATGTGTTTAATGCCCGACCTCTTCTCCACGAAACCCTAATACTATAAATAGATGCTCTAGCCCTCATATCATATCATCTCATCTCACACAATCCCTCACACAACATCTCTTCTCTTCTTACATTTCTCTTTAGTTTAGTTCTTCTTCTTTCTTAGTTTAGTTTAGTTTTAGTTTTCTCTAGTTTAGTTTAGTCTAGTTCTAAGTTTTCTTCAATTGTAGTTGTTCTAGTTGTAATTGGAATTCAAGTTTCCGGGTTTGCATTTCCTATTCAAGTTCTTATTCCATTTCAATCTTTGCTCATCCTTTTTCGGTAATCTTTATTCTCGTCTTTACATTATAGTTTCATTTTCTTTTAGTATTTCCTTTATCATGTTTATCATTCTTAGTTTTATAATCTTAGTTTCCTTTTCATTGTTAATCATGCATAAGTAGTCACCCTTCTAGGGTGTAGGATAGCCATGTTATATTAATTAAAAGATGATAATTGGATAAAAGAAATTGTGCCTTTAAAACGTTGTGTCTATGCATGTTTGGATTGTAACGATAGTTATCGATTTTTGGCCAAAATCATTTGACTAGTATGGAATTCTTTTCCAAGGTAGACATACGAGAATTGAATAGAAAAAGCATGACATGGTAGATTAAGACCTAGTAAATCGCATAAAAAGCCTGCTAGACCATCTGATCTATGATTGTAATGAACACATCATTCTTACGAACTCACAATGATTTATTTGCATATCCTAAATCCAATTTCATCAATATGTTAATCTACATGTGTGAACCTACTTCCCTAGATTCTTTTCTTTATTGCATTGTTATTATTTAGTAATTAGTGACAAACATTTGCCAATCGTCCAAGATAGATTTCTAACCACAACTATTCACAAGTATCTCCCGTCTCCCCGAGATCGACCCCTTACTTCCCTAATTACATTAATTTGTTGTTAGACTAGTCTGGGTTATTTATCTTTGATTAGGGTACGCGACAACCCGATCAGTAGTTTTCTTATTAGCTAATGTAAGGAGTTAGTAGATCTGTTTTGAAGATGTTTCAAATATGGTACCTACCCGCCCTATTGAGCTAGTTTCATGTTTAGTTGATTATAAGGAATTGAGGATAAACTTAGGTTGAACCTTTCTTGGTGGTTTTAGACTTTGAAACTTGATGTTTCAATATCACTTTTGAGGATGAGAAGTCCATTGAGAACTTAGGATAATGAGTTTTGAAATATATTGGATGAGAAGATTTTATGGTAAGGACCGTTCACCTTGTGGTTGTTAGTATAGGTGGCCCCTAAGATGGGATTTCTTTGGTTAGTTGTTTCAGATTGAGTATGATGAATCTAAGGATACTATAGTACGTTAAAGGACCTCTCCTGCGGATTACAAACTATGGACCTTAGTCGATGCAAATTAGGTTGAATGGTTAGGTGGGTGACTTGAGGGCTCGTGGTTATGAAAGATTTTAGTAGGAATCTAATGATTGAAAATGTTGAGGTGTAACTTGGGTAAATTGTATTCCCTTGAGGACTAGTTTATTCATGAAGTTGGTGATATAGAGTTGCTAGCGACCTTTGAATTATCATGAATGAGAGCTAGATTTGGATTTCATCCTTCTCTTTTTCCCTCGGATTGACCCTTGCTCAATTTTCTACTCTTCAATCCTTGCCCTTTTTGGTCCATTTTGCTCGTTGGACTTACCTCTTAGTATCGTGATTTGTGAGCTTGATGTTCGAGTCGCTCTATGTACGTGTAATGTCTTCTTATTTTGATTGTTTTCCTTTGAGAAAACCTTCAAATTTCTATATTTTATTTCTAATTTAACTTTTCAAAGAAGTCTAAAGATGGATTGTATACCCTCTTTTTGGAGAAAGTAGATTTCTTTTGCTTTTATATTTGGATTTTGCGTTTGGTTGGATGTTTGGACTTGTTATTGGAGACGTCTGTTGACTAGTCCTGCACTTACTAACGCTTGTTTTGGTTTTCGATTTCACTATTTCGACATTGCTTTGATTTGGATAACTAGAGTTCTTGTTCGCGACAGGCACTCTTGTGATCCAAAAATGAAGTTTCGCACTTATGAAAAATCTCCTTAAACCGTTTTCGAGAAGAGCATCGTTTCATAAATGTTTCCCTTGTAAAAGGTTTCCTGTTAATTTTGAAAACCGATTCTTGTCTTTGATACTTTTTTTTTCTAGTCTCATGTTTCGAGGGCGACTTTTTAAAAGGTGGAGTGATTGTAACACCCGCAAATGTACCCTATTTTATTTTAATAATATTATATTATTATTAATTATCGTAATTTTAGAGTTAGATTAGAACTTAGTTTCCCGTCCCTAATTTAGCAAATCCGAGTCCGTATTCGGACTTTACTCAGAAATCCGTGTGGGTTACGCCTTAAGCCACATTTTGGGCCTTTTCCCCATTTTCCACTCACCCTTTATAACCCTTACACTACCCCATTTTCCACTCATCCTCTTCAACCTCACATAAACCACCAAAACCCTAACCACCATTTTTGATCAACTCAAGCTTCACACAACTCGTCCATTCCTCACTCAAATCTCTTGATTTTCGTCATAATCTTCCTCTCTTATCCTCCTCAACCTTATGTGGTAATAAAGTTACCGTCTTTCTCATTTTCAGTTTTTCCGTCTTTCTCAAAGGTGAATTGTATTCATCATTTGTGTCCTTGTGTAGGTGGAGACCTTCAAGACCCCGACAAGGATTACTATGTCGTGGAGGAAGACCTAGAAGACAACTGAAGACGCACAAAGGTAACAGTGAAGGGTTACTCGATATCAATATGTATTTTAATGCTTTAATTGATGTTACCCAACGTTAAGTGACGATTATTATGCAATTAATGTAGTTTGATCTTAGTAAATGTGGTTGGAATTAGATGAGTACCCATGGAAATTGTGTTGGTTGTTGTTACGGTTGGAATTCGTATGTATGTAGTCTTAGCCGGCCGACCGGCCGCCGGTCAGCCGACCAGCTGGGAACGCGGCTGAAGTGTAATGGTTACTTCGAGAATTTTTGGTATTGTGTAATTCGCTGCCGGCCGACCGGCTGGGATGCCCCCTTCTTTTCTTCTATTCTTACATTTGGCAAGTGTTCCCAGTCGGGTAGCCGGCTGCCGGTCACACCCACCGCCTGGAACATCCCTGTATTTTTAGTGTTGTTTGAATGTTGCTGTAGTGCTAGCCAGGTAGCCGGCGGCCGGTCCCCTTGATCGAATGGCACCCCAAGTGTCCCTTTTACATTTCTTTCCTTATGCTCTCACTTATAAAATTTTTTACGGTTCGTTCATCGTATATATGATATCTCACTCGCTTATATCGCATGTTTCGTGATGGTTTTTGATATGTCCCCCTTTGAGTAGGTTCTACCTATGTTTTGATTTGAGCACTAATCGTTAAGTGCTATGAATTTCATTCCCCGACTATACCTCCTTGCTTGTTAGACTGGAATGTCGGAACAAGGAGGTGCAACCTTGATGCTTGTATGCACGTTATAGTGGGGATATGACCACGTTGTTGGGAGGCGAACGCAATGCGTTGATCGACCCGGCCGTCAAATGTCGTATCCTTGCAAGGTGGTGTCATTGCATGTAGCGTACCACTTGTCTATGATTCTTGTGCTCTTTCCGCCTCTTTCGTGTAGTTTGACCGAATTTGGGGTACTCCGCTTCTGTGTTTGACCGAGTCTTGGATGCGAAATGTGTATCGCATGTCGAATCGGAACACGTTTATTCCGAGAGTCTGGCCAGGTTTAGACTAGGACCGTATTATTATCGTCGTCCTACCGAAGGAAATGAGTCTTTCATATACGACACGTTTATCGTGTATGGTTCAGGGAAATGTTTATCCCGTGGACGTGTGTAATGTTCGAGTAGGTGTCCTCCACAATAGTGCGCCACATAATTAATCTTATTAAGGAATATAATTGGGATATTTATTGGATATATATATGATTAGTCAGTTGATTAACGTAAATCAATAACGGTTGGCTGACTAGAGTTTGACGTTATTGTCGTATGACGGCGGTGATCAACTGATCCCTTTCGGTCACACCTAAAGGGTGAAATCCAAATAGTAACTAATTATTTGTATATGATACAGTTAATTAGTCCATTACATATATTCGATATGTACGAGAGTTAATTGTTAGAAATTGAGTTAAGAACTCAAATTCAATTAAGTTAATTTTTCAATTATGCGATAATTGACTAATAAATTTATATCTTATTTTAATACGATTAAATAAGATTTAACTTAGTAATTAATCGTTAAATTACTAAATTAGTTGAGGTTTTGAGATAGAGGTAATTAGTTAATTATATTTACAAAGAGTTGTAAAATAAATTAACTAGGCATTGTGGGACCCATTATATATTGATATAATGGTAAAATATTACTTAAAATGTTAAGTACATATTATTTTTTTATTTGTGTCATATAATTGTTATATGATCAAATTAACCCTTAATTATATAAGATAATTAAGCATATGATTAATAAGTATTTGTGGGACAAATATCAAAAATCAAAATAGACCAAATATGGCCTCACATGGCCGGTCAAGTGAGTAGTAGTGAGGTAATGATGGTTGCTTTTGTTCATGCTCACAAGTCACATGTTATTTTGACATGAATAGTAACCTAAAATCATTTCATACTAACACTACACTCTACCACTTTGCATGTGATTAAAATAAGCAAAATAAGAGTCTTGTGAAGCTCTTCTTGACCGGCCATATTGTCTTTATAAGGGCAATATGGTTGTTCATTTCATTTGTTCAATTCTTGCTTGTTTTTCCTACATCTCTCTAAAATCCTTCTTCTCACTAAAACTCTCATACACTAATATTTCTTAAGTATTACTAGTGTAGTACTATAGTCTAATATTAGTAGTATAATATCTATCTTATTATCTAGTTAATAATAATGGTAGATTATTTGCTGTCATCTTGGTGCAACTTGAAGAAGGTCTTCTATTTTGGAGATTATTCTTGTTCATCCATTCTTATAGCTCAAGAACAACAAGAAGGAGTTCTTGTTGTGCCCATTTAATTTCCATATCAATGTGAGGAAATTTCTTCTTTTATATAAATGTCTTTATATTTGCATGCATGTTACATAGATCATTAAATACTAAATGAACAAGTAATTTAGTAACTAATTAGAGGAGTCTAATTAAGGTCTATGGACTTTCATGTGGTATCAGAGCTAGCTTGTAGCATGCATGTTCATTTTGGATATTTTTTATTAAAGTTATAAGATAACTAATAAATCAAAAATTTAAGTTAAAATACGATTATGACAAAATTGTTTTGTGCATGTATACCTACTGACCTCAAAATGTTTGTGGTCAAATTTCGTGATTTTCGGGATTGATTTGCTAGTTATTTTGATTTTTGGCTTTTAAACCGAGTTAACATGCATTTTATGAGTTAAAAGTTAACTAAAAATAGTTTCATGTTGATTCTTGCCATGAAATTTCAATATGATCTCACATACATGTATTAAATATTGTATGTAAAATTTCGTGACTTTTAATTAAGTATTGCATGTTTATTATTTTTATACGATAAAAGTCGATAATATGAGATTATAATGTTCATAAAATTGAAACGTCCTCTTATGGTCTGGAAAATTTTTGGTACATTTTAAATTCTGATGTTTATCATATTGGTGAAATTTCATAATTTGTTTCACTGTTTTACTATATTTAATGTTTTTTATTTGATATAACCATTAAATAAAAAGCTATTTGTTCATAAAATTAATTTATATTTTTTGAGCAAATGTTTTTTATTTTTATATTTCCTGGAAATGTTCCAGAATTTACAAAATTTTTGGTTTCAAAATTTTATGATGTTTATATTTATTTGGGGTTTATTTCATAATTGTTATGATTAAACCGTTATATTTAGCAAATGAAATCAAATCGATCTAAATAATGACCAACAATACTAGTAAGAGACTAATTTTGAGTTCTAAAACAGTTTAGTTAATTAAGTTGAATTTAAATGAGATTTAAATGTTGATATTGATTTTTAATGGTTAAAAATCAATAAATCCTGAAAAATCGAGCTACAATGAGCATGAATGTGTTTAGGGCGATTTTGGCATGAATTTTGCAGCAATTTATTTTATTTATGGTTAAATGAATGAATGTCATTTATTTAATAATTTATGCAAATTTTTTACCTAGTATGGCCTAGTTATTTTTTATCGTTATTACCTCTCACTAAATTATTTTATTTATGGCCGGTTTGTATAATTTAATAATTTCATATAATAGAATAAATGTATAATAGGAATTTGTATATTTGTATATTTGTAATTATTTTTATGAAGACCGGTGACTCCCTCAAGACGGTGCCATTTTGGAAGGTGTTCCAAATGAAGAGGCAAGGGACCAAGGAGGTGGTTTTCGAATTTGTAATTAGCTAGTTAATTTGATTAGCTCGGTGGCCATACTAGAATTTTATTGTTATTTTGTTGCTTGCTTTATTTCCGCTCATGCCAAAAGCGTCACACATGCATTTTATTTTCCGTTATTGTCAATTCAACGTTATTCACAATTCACCGACTTAGTTCACTTAAAGGGAATTAATAACTAAATTGACAAGATCTCTCACATATTTAAAAAAAAAATTGAGATTAGCCTTACCAATTAGTAACACCTATGAATCCCGTGTTCATTAGGGCTACCACGCTCGTGGGTCCCTTTTTACCTCGGGTAAGTAGGAGATGAATTTAGTTGAAATCCGTCAACCAAGAGTTCTAAGAGTACAATTAGTCAAATTATGACTTACCATTTCTAGATAAAGGTAGCTTGCGATGACTATTTTTATTTAAAGATGGGTCTTTGAATCATTTATATAATTTAGTGAGAGGTCATTATATGAATGCTACACTTGTTAAAATGTTTTCAAGTAATTTAACAATGAATGTTTATATATTTCTTTTTGTTGTAGTTACCATATTCGCATAATGTCGACATCATCAAACAACGCAACCTTGGGTAAAGACTCATGGTTGAGATCCGTCATGGACAAGTATGTCCTAAAAGATGACGGAAGTAACTTCGTTGAATGGGAGTCAACGATCAAGAGTGCCGCGTTATCCGATAACGTGCTTCGCTACTTGGTCGAAGAGCCCCCCACCGAACCCGCGCCAAGATCGTCCGCGGTGGTTCGGGCCGAGTATGACCTTTATTTAAAGGTTGCTAATGACGTCAAGAATGTCTTGATTTGGTCAATCTCACCCAAACTCAAACTCCAATTGATATCACTCGATGCATATGAGATATTCACGATGATCACGTCGATGTTTTCGCAAGCCCCTCAAATTCTTCAATATGAGGCGGCTACGAAATTCTTTGACACTAAGCTTAAAAGGGGCCAAAAAGTTGGCCCACACGTGCTCAAAATGGTTGAGCACGCGGACACCTTAGAGCGTCTAGGGTGCAAAATTCCGAAGCAATTGGTGGTGGGTAAGATCCTTCATTCACTCACACCTAAGTTCACCCAATTTAGGGTGAACTATAACATGAATGGCATGGACAAGAGTTTCCATGAACTCCATGCACTCCTCACCTAAGCGAAGAGGGACATAAAGGCTAGTGGGAGTGAACCCAAGGATGTTCTTTCCATGAAAATGAAGAACATGAACCTTGGGGTGAGGAAGGATAAGGGAAAGGGTAAGACTGTTTTCAAGAAATTCGGCAAGGGAAAGGGCAAGGTCTTTTATAAGCCCAAGCCCAAAGTCAACAAACACGCGGAGGCGGATTGCTATTATTGTAATGGCAAAGGGCATTGGAAACGCAATTGCCCCAAGTACTTGAAAGACAAGAAGGACGGTTGTGTGACAACGTCAGGTAAAATTCTTTCATCACTCTATATGATAGATATTAACTTTGCTAGTACATCTTCTTGGGTATTTGATACCGGTTGTGGTTCTCACCTTTGTAATCATGTACAGGGGCTGAGGGACGCGCAAGCACTATCCAAGGGTGACGTGGACCTGCGCATGGGAAATGGAGCTAAGGTAGCCGCAGTTTCCGTGGGCATCTAAGTTCTTTTTTTGCCTAATGGTTTAGAGTTGTATTTAAATCATTGCTATTACGTACCAACTCTTACCAAGAACATTATCTCCATTTCCGTGTTAGACATGGAAGGATTTTCATTTTGTATTAAGAACAATCGTTGTACTTTTTCTTTAAATGACACATGGTTTTATGGCGAGGCCATTTTTCTTATGGAGGTTATTTATGTTCTAGAATATTGCAAAAGAGGTCTATCATGTAGAAAACAAGAAGCTCAAAACAGTGAACCTAATCATCATACCTTTGGCATTGTCGTTTAGATGCACATAAACAACACGACGGCATAAAGAGACTTGTTCATCTAAAGTACTCAAACCATTCGATTACGAATCTTATGGTGTATGCGAATCTTGTCTTCTAGGCAAGATGACTCGTGCTCCTTTTACGGAAAAAGGGACACGAGCAAGTGAAGTATTAGGGCTTATACATACGGATGTATGCGGTCCAATGACTATCCAAGCTAGAGGTGATTATCACTACTTCAGTACTTTTACCGACGACTTGAGTAGATATGGATATGTCTGCTTGAAGAGGCATAAAAGTGATGCTGTTGAAAAATTAAAAGAATTTCAAAATAAAGTAGAAAACCAATTGAATAAAAAGATAAAACCCTACGATCCGATCGTGGTGGGTTACATACTTGAACAATGAATTTGATTCGCACCTAAAAGATTGTGGTATAGTATCACAATGGACTCCTCCTGGAACACCTCAATTAAATGGTGTGTCCGAAAGGAGAAATCGAACTTTATTAGATATGGTTCGATCTATGATGAGTCTGACAGAGTTTCCTGATTATTTTTGGGGTTTTATTATCTTATCTGCAATATTTTCACTAAATCGAAGCCCGACGAAAGCGGCAAACAAGACTCCATATGAGATATGGACAGGGAAAGTCCCTTATTTGTCGTTTATGAGAATTTGGGGATGCGAGGCTTTTGTTAAGAATAACTCTGACGATAAACCGGGCACCCAAATCTGACAAATGTCTTTTTGTAGGATATCCAAAGGAATCACGTGCTTATTACTTCTACAATAAACACGAGGACAAAGTGTTTTGTCTCGTGATGCAGTCTTTTTAGAAAATGATTTTATTTCTAAAAGACAGAGTGGGAGAAAATTTGAACTTGATGAAGTCCAAGAGCCACAAACTGAAAAGGACGATGAGGAAAACGTTCCCTCTTCGTATGGTACGGTCATTATTCCTTCGGAACCTAGTAGGTCAAGCAGAATTAGTCATCAACCTGATAGATACCTTGGTATTATAGAGGAAGGTGATGACTATAATGTGTTACTTTTTGAAAGTAACGAACCTACTACCTACAAAGCAGCCATTTCTAGTCCCGACTCAAAGCTATGGCTAGGAGCCATGCAATCCGAAATGGATTCTATGTACGACAATCAATTATGGGACTTGGTTGATTTACCTAAGGCCGTAAACCGCGGCTCTTCAGTGTAAGTGGATCTATAAGATCAAAAGTGGCATAGATAAACATAATGATGTTTACAAAGCTAGATTGGTGGCAAAAGGTTTCACCCAAGTTCATGGTCTTCACTATGACGAAACCTTCGCCCCAGTCACCATGCTTTGATCTATAAGGATTATCTTAGCGGTTGCCGCATTTCATAATTATGAGATTTGGCAAATAGATGTCAAAACCGCCTTCTTGAATGGGATTCTAGAAGAGGAAGTGTACATGACACAACCTGAAGGTTTTGTGGATCCATCAAACCCTAAGAAGGTATGCAAGCTTAAGAGATCCATCTATGGTCTTAAACAAGCATTCAGGAGTTGGATTCATTGTTTCGATCATGTAATTAAACAAAATGGTTTCACTCGAAGCGTCGAGGAACCGTGTTTTTACATGAAGTTTAGTGGGAGTAAAGTAACTTTTCTAGTCTTGTATGTAGATGACATACTACTCATTGGGAATGATATTCCAATGCTCACTTCTATAAAGGAGTGGCTAGGGATACATTTCCAAATGAAAGTCTTAGGAGAGGCCCAGCGCATCTTAGGTATCCGGATCTATAGGGATAGATCTAAAAGGAAACTAGCATTAAGTCAAGAAACTTATATTGATAAGATTCTTGATCGGTTCAACATGAAAGACTCTAAGAGAGGCTTTCTTCCTATGAGAAGTGGGATCCCTTTAGCAAGTTAGAGTGCCCTACGAAACCCGAGGAGATTGACCGCATGAAATTGATCCCTTATGCATCTGCTGTTGGATCAATCATGTATGCTATGATGTGCACTCGTCCCGATGTTGAATATGCTTTGACCATGACAAGTCGTTACCAAGCAAATCCAGGTGAGAGTCACTAGATAGCCGTAAAGAACATCCTTAAGTACTTGAGAAGGACCAAGGATTCGTTCTTAGTGTTTGGAGGCAAGACTGGGTTACGTGTAAAGGGTTACACAGATGCCAGTTTCCAAACAGATAGGGATGATATGAAATCCCAATCCGGCTACGTTTATATGATGAATGGAGGAGCTGTTTGCTGGAAGAGTTTCAAGCAAAGCGTTACATCGGATTCTACAATAGAAGCAGAGTACCTTGCAGCGTCTGAAGCTGCAAAGGAAGTTGTATGGATTCTGCAATTTTTGGAAGGACTAACAGTAGTCTCTACTGCCAAAGATCCTACCACGATTTATTGTGATAACAGTGGGGCTATTTTTCAAGCAAAAGAGCCCAAGTCTAGTAACAAGTCTAGACATGTACTTAGGAAATATCATGTAATTAGAGATTACGTGGACAGAAAGGAAATTGACATTTGTAAGGTTGGGACAGATGACAACATTGCTGACCCTTTAACCAAGCCTATGTCAAAGGCTAAGCATGATGGTCATGTCGTCACAATGGGATTGAGACGTGTACCAGAATTCTTTTAGATTATGTAATATGTAATAATTGAATGTTGTATTAATTATTTCATATATGATAATTGCATTCATTGTTCGAGTTTCATTTTTAAACTCTTTTATTTAGTTTGACTAAATTTAATACTTTGTTTATCCGAATAGATTGTAAGACAATGTTGGACCCTATTCAAGTGAAGAGGACGAACTTAATATTTTGTCCCTAGTCACTCAATGAGGTGACGTCTCGAAGTGACTAGATTGTAAGTCGATCGATGGTTTGTTCAGCACCATGGGGTCATGGAGATGACTGGTCGTTTACATAGACAGACTGTATGACACTTTGTCGGACAGTGACATTGTAGAGACCCTTAAATCAATTATTTGATGCCTGGTCGTGGCAGGGTCTTCTATCTTATTCCTATGAGTCGATTCTTTTGACTAGCGACCGTCTATCTGAGTCAGTGCAGTTTCCGATTGGTTTTGGTTGATGTTCTAGGTCGTGCCGTAAAAGGAGGCCAATGGACATCTTCTGGATCATGGTGATCTGCATCATACAAATTAGATGGATCTACAGGAATTGTCCACCCACGTTGGGTACAAACATCTTAAGGCCACTCGAGGAGAAGTTACTGTAAATGCGTGGCCACGCTCGGAAAGAGATCTATGGTAGATTTTCCGGTCAGACAGTTACTCTCCCTATCGAGAAAACCACTCTAGATATAATCAATCGCAAGTGCGACCTGAAAGACACCTTGTGTTGAGTGGGAGATGTGATAAAGAGACAAGAGAATTGATGACGCACACTTGTGTCAGACAATTGGGAGATTGTTGGAGTAGGTGTCCTCCACAATAGTGCACCACATAATAAATCTTATTAAGGAATATAATTGGGATATTTATTGACTATATATATGATTAGTCAGTTGATTAACGTAAATCAATAACGGTTGGCTGACTAGAGTTTGACTTTATTGTCGTATGACGGCGGTGATCAACTGATCCCTTTCGGTCACACCTAAAGGATGAAATCCAAATAGTAACTAATTATTTGTATATGATACAGTTAATTAGTCCATTACATATATTCAATATGTACGAGAGTTAATTATTAGAAATTGTGAGGTTGTAAGACTCAAATTCGAATTAGTTTATTTTTTCATTATGCGATAACTGGCCAATAATTAATATCTTATTTTAATACGATTAAATAAGATTTAACTTAGTAATTAATCGTTAAATTACGAAATTAGTTGAGGTTTTGAGATAGAGGTAATTAGTTAATTATATTTACAAGGAGTTGTAAAATAAATTAACTAAGCATTGTGGGACCCATTATATATTGATATAATGGTAAAATATTACTTAAAATGTTAAGTACATATTATTCATGTATTTGTGACATATAATTGTTATATGATCAAATTAACACTTAATCATACAAGATAATTAAGCATATGATTAATAAGTATTTGTGGGACAAATATCAAAAATCAAAATGGATCAAATTAGGCCTCACATGGCCGATTATAGTGTAGTGGGTAGTGATGATGGTTGCTCTTATTCATACTCACAAGTAACATGTGATTATGACATGAATAGGTAAACCTATAATCATCACTTACACTACAACACACCACCACTTTGCATGGCAATAAAATAAGAAGAAAAAAATCACTCACTTGGTGATCTAGGGGCCGGCCCTCTTGGCTATAAATAGAACAATTGTTGTTCAATTTATTACTAGTTCATTCTTGCTTATTTTTCAGTCATCTCTCAAAACTCATCTTCTCTCTATAAACTCTCAAATACTAATATTTACTAAGTATTACTAGTGTAGTAATATATTCTAATATTAGTAGTATAATATCTATCTTATTATCTAGTTAATAATAAGGGTAGATTATTTGGTGTCATCTTGGTGCAACTTGAAGGAGGTCTTCTAGTTTGAAGATTATTCTTGCTCATCCATATTAATAGCTCAAGAACAACAAGAAGGAGTTCTTGTTGTGCCCCTTTTATTTCCATATCAATGTGAGGAAATTTCTTCTTTTATATAAATGTCTTTATATTTGCATGCATGTTACATAGATCATTAAATACTAAATTAACAAGTAATTTAGTAACTAATTAGAGGAGTCTAATTAAGGTCTATGGACTTTCAATGCATGTACAAAACCAGTGCGTTATTATGTGTTTCATTATTTCCAGAACTCAACCGTCTTTTTTTTCTATTTCATTATAGTACTTATTTACTTTTATAGGTGTCTTTTGACTTTCCAGGAATGTTCTCTTGCGTCTGTTGTCGTTGTTTCCTTTGATTCACATGTAAGAGTTTTAGAAATCTGTAATTTTTTGAACCTAAACAATATATGGACACTTCCATTTTTATTGCTTTGCAACTTAGAGGACGTAAACTGATTGCTTCTCTTTATTGTCTCATGTACCCTGTTTTCTTTTGTTTTGTAGGTACTATTCAATCGAATCAGGTGTGACAGGCACAAAAGTAAGAGTCTTCTAAAGAGAGTCATATGGTGCCCCTACCACTTCTGACCGAACAACTGGTATGACACTACATCTCACCCTAGCCGATGTCACTTTTCTTTCTCGTATTAAGTCGTTTCACTCTGTCATTTCTTCCTGTTCACTGTATTTCTATTGTGTTTTGATACATTTGAATCAAACGTTCTACTTTGAGTTTGTTAATCTCCTCAAATAGCATGAAATTTTGTCCCTTTCAAGCTCTCACTAATATTAAAATTGGCCTAAACAACCATGTGAAATATTGCAAACCGTTTCACAGCACACACAAATGCTACATTCTTGCATAGTTGTATTTACTACGCAACTGAATATTCGTTATCTCTATTTCATTCCACTGTAGGTGAATTAGAGAAAACCCGTGCGATATTATATTTATACTATCAATAATATTGGTTTTAGGAAACTGTATGGAGACTTGGCCATCTTTTAATTTTGTATCTAGTTTGCCTATCTCTGTCTGTCTAACTGGTCATGTCACACTTTGTGAGCTCTGCTTCGACCTTCTTGCCGAAGATTATATGGTGGTATCGATTATTAAGACTTGTTTTACCTTGGACGATCATTCTTTGTTTTGTCATATGATGAAGGAAGACCAATAGTAACTTAAAGCATGAATTTAGAGCACATTAGTGCACGACCCTGCATCCTTACTAAAAAGGTGACTAACGTGAGTCCAGGTAGGCCCGTAGAATAGTTCAGATGATAAGTTACCTTGCAATTCTTGTTCTTTTCTTAAGCAAGGGTCTATCTACATTTGGCTAGGAAGTAATGATACAATTTTCAATCTATATACGTTAACTGCTGTTGATTCCGTCATTAGCTGGAAAAAAATTGCTTATTCTTACCTATGGGTGGAAATGTGGCAGGTTATGACGGGGTATATGCTGGCAGGATCAATTGTTGGACCAGTGGCCTTCAGTTTTGTAACTGAAATTGTCCAGGTATGCTTATTTTGCAGTTGTAATTGCAAAGCTTCTAACATCTATTTATCAGCCTATTTCATCAGGGATCTCCTGTTGCCTTTTCTCTTTCTTTTATTCTTTTGATCTGTGCTGAAATTATGAGACATTAATTTATTTATATTATTCTGCTGCAGGTCGAGACACTGTTCCTATTTGGTGTAATTCTTCTCTTATTTGCTCCGGGTGTAGAGTACTCAACATCAAAGGTCTGTTGTGTGTTTCCATGTTTAATCACGTTTTCAGCTTCGTGTTGTTCGAGTAGTGGCTATTCCGGGAGGCTTATCTCAAATCTTTCTCTTTATGTTCCTACGCGGTGTAACAACTACAGCAAGTTATCTTTTCTTATTGTTATTATTATAGTCATAATGCACTTTGAGCTGTATAACATCATCTATCTAAATGTCAGATTGATTTTTGGAATGATGTTTCATTTTTTCCCGATCAGTTTCAGTATATTCCCTTATCCGTATCTTAATATTTTTTGGATGGGAGGTCGAATCGAGATTTCAGCGGCATGAGGCTGCTTTGAATGCCTGACCCTCCTGCAAAGCATGGCAGAGGTATATTTCTCCAAACCTCTGCTATATTACTACTTCTGTATGTATCTTACTTCATTGTTAAAAGTTTAGTTTATAACCATCTCTTTATTAATTCTTTTTCACCTTATACATGTCATTTTTCTCTACATAGGTTGTATCTGCTACTTGTTTGGTTAACACCTCGATACTGATGTGATTTATGTGTGTTTATTTTATTTTTAATCATATTCCTCATACTACATGCATGTGTCCAATCTTAGAAATAATACCACACTCCATGAACAGCTCCTTCACACTTCCACCAGCCTCCCTTTCTAACAGTTGTATTTATTACTCTACTGACAATTAATATGCTAAACAAACTAACCGTTGATAACACAGTTAAAATACTTTTTCTTGCTACTATCCACTGCATCGCTACTCAACCATTGGCAAATTTTTGAAGACCTCCTTATATACTATATTTCTTGTATAGCCTTTGTAAACTTGCGCCGTGTCATCTATGTAAAACTTTAAACCCCCCGAGGACGTCGTTCTCGACGCCGCCACATATAACTGCCTGTGACTAAAGACCGGCTTTGGCAAATAGACCCCTACGTGCGTCAGGACTGTCCCTGGCTCTTGTTGATTGTCATTCTACAACACGCCTTCAGTGGATATTGCCGCCTCTTTAGAAGGAACGGTATTTAATTATTTGTAGGTAGAAAATTAATGAGACATAACTACACCATTCACCATTGAATTATCTTAAGTTAATTCCTTCATTTACCAAATTAACTAATCTAACTATGTTATCTAACTTAAAATTTATAATCAAAACTAATTAATTATTAAGTAAGGTCGGTTAAGCGCAACTGGTGAGGTGCTTGAATCATCTTCATCCGATGAGATATATTCAAGTTGTCGCTTGTGGATTTGGTTGCTTTTGTCCATCTTTTGTTCCTCAAGTTGGTTGTCGTCGAGAACTTTCATGACACCGAATGTTTGCTTCTTATTCTTTATATTCTGGTGATTAAATTTATCGATTTTTACTTTGAACACAAAAGTTTTATCTTCAAAATTACTTCGAAGTAAGCTTGGGATTACATCATATTCGTCGGATGAGGCATCCTGTACCAAAAAGTAATATTGCTAAGTTGGTTAAATATCAAAGCAGTTTTCTTAAATAAAGGTCATCACGACATGTTCAAAATGATGAACCTGTTCTGGATGTGAGTCAAATAATGTGTTTGCTTCTTGGCCTACGATCTTTTTAACTTTGTCGTTGAACATAGTAAAAATAGTAGCTCCAGTTTTGTCTTCAATTAATAACTCCAAACGATACCTACACAAATTCAGTGAATTAATTATGCGATTAAGCAGTGGTATGGTCAGGCCAATTGTGATATATACATACTTACACTGTCGGTGGGTTTTCTACATGTTTGTTGCAATAGTCGCAGAAGAAACCTTTGGGAACAGTCTTGGGCTTCTTGTTACATTTAAGACATGAAGGATTGTACCAAGGTGATTCTCCCATAACCTCCTTTATTGTAGCTTGACAGTAGCAGATTTCATTCTGCACATAAATTGTTTGGTTTTTTTTTTTTGCCCCAACTGAATGTATTAGAAATGATGAAAGGTCCAATGAAACTGAGTAAAACACGTAGGTAAATGATAAGATACCTTCTCGTATGGTAAGGTGCAATGACTAATAATTTTTGAGATCTCGTTCCTGACTATGTTACTGATTTGGCTTGAAACTCTACTCACAAATATTTCTTCCTTATTTTCCCTATAAAAAAACCCCGAATATTATAGGTCAATTAGTAGAACTTAAATTATCCTAACTATTAAGTCACATTGGCTTGAAATTCTACTCACAAATATTTCTTAAAGTCACATTGTAACAAATTTCTTTACCTTAATAGATTTCTTAGGTCATTGACTTCTGGAACATCTAGATTATACCTTGCTTGATGAGGAAGTATCAAACCTCATCACTACAAGGAAATCTCGGGAAACTGACGGTTTTTCTGACGGAAAAAAAATTCCGTCAGTAATTTATTATCACTGACGGACTACTGACGGAATACTGAAGGGAAAATAAAACTGACGGATTATCCGTCAGTACCCGTCAGTAGAAAATGGCGCGTTGACTAAGTCAAAGGCGGCAAAATTCACTGACGGGTACTGACAGACATTCCGTCAGTAAACACTACCACTGACGGAAATTCCGTCAGTAAAATGGGATATTACTGACGGAATTTTCGTCAGTATATAATAATAACAAGTCAAATTGAGTGACATTATTGCCTCAGTCAAACATATTCCTGACGGAAATTCCGTCAGGACTTTTTTCGAGATCTCGGGAAGCTGACGGATTCCTGACGGAATTTCCGTCAGGATCTATCTGTTTATGTAAAAAATCGCACGAAGAACTCCGTCACTCTCAATTCATTTTTTCCCCAAAACCTAACCCCCAAATCAATTAAATCCACACTTTCCGACCACCGGCTACCTCACTACCACCGGCTAACTTCCTCCGGCTACCACTTTCCGACCACCACATTCTTGGTAAGTTTAATTAACTATTTCATTCTCTCTCTTTTCTCCTTTTGTTAATTTATATGTTCCTTATTAGTTGTTTGTTGTAGATCCGACGACGACCACTAGCTACCTCTGACGACCACTAGCTACCTCCGACCGTCGACCGCCGCTACTTGTCGCCGTCACTGCTTGTCGCCGCCGCATCTTGTCGCCGCTTTGTTATTTTATTTTCATCCTTAGGTACTATTTTTACCTTTATTTTAATTTCGCCCTCCGTCTTAATCATTTGTTTGTCTTTAATTGACATAGGATAGTAGCCATTATTTTTTTTGTTAATGAAATTTTTGTTGTTAATTTAATTTCGCCTTCCGTCTTAATTATTTGTTTGTCTTTAATTGACGTAGGATAGTAGCCATTATTGTTTTTGATAATGAAACTTTGGTTGTTGTTAATATAATTTCGCCCTCCGTCTTAATCATTTGATAATAAAATTTTTGTTGTTGTTAGTAGCTAGTTATTACATGTGTTTTGTATGTTAAAATTATTACATGTGTTGATATTGACTTAGTACCCGTTCAAAAATTACTCGTTAGGAGTAATTTTTGAATAGTCCCCGTTTTGGGACTGTCTTTCTACGTTTCAAGTCACTTAGGTAGTAAACACATAACTTGTAATTTATTAATGGGGAAAGAGTTCGGTAACAATTCCTTTAATGTTTTCTGAATGCATATGTTGAGTAAATATTTATTCAACATTGTGTATTTAGAAAACAAAGGGGAATTGCTGCCGAATTTTTTCCTCATTAATAAATTACAAGTGGTGTTTGCTAGTGACTTGAAACGTAGATTGATGGGTTTAGGTTGGAGTGATAAGGACCCAATTGAAGAAAATTAATTTTACTTGTTGATGAGAATTATATATATATATATATATATATATATTGATAATAATAAATGTTTAATTTACTATGTGTGATTATTGATTATCATTGTTGTTAATTTCTGATAATTTATTTATATAACATATATATATTTAAATGTAGATACATAATAACATGAAAAGATTAGAACGACAGTGGATGTATGAAAGATTAGACGAAAAAAAGAAACCCAAGCTGATATTTGCAAATGGGAGGTTCAAAATCATCTATAGTCGAATGGTTTTACTGATAATTATTATGTATGGAAGTATCACAGTGAGAAACTGGATACCGAAGAGAGTTCAAGTAGTATCGTAGTTAGTGAGAATCCTTACCGGGAGTTGGTTGAAGATGCATTACGTGATAATGTTGAGCAAATAATGGAGGCTCGACTTAATCCCGACGACCTTAGCGATGAAGAAGTTCGTTATCCCCCACATCCCCAAGTTTCAGCCTTTTTTAGAATGTTAAATAAAGCCGAACAACCAGTGTATGAGGGAAGTAGTATGAGTTTGTTGCAAGCGGCTGCTAGGTTGGTAGCACTCAAATGTGAGAACAACTTATCTCTTAGATGCGCCAATGGTTTTATGTCGTTAATTAGTGACATTATTCCAAAAAATAATCAAATGGCGCGCAATTTTCAAGAGATTAAGAATTTGCTTAAGGGACTCCAACTACCCCATGTGAAAATCGATGCATGTCCTACCGGTTGCATGCTTTTTTGGGAAGAAAATGCCGATCTTGAGGAATGTACCAAATGTCATGCCTCTCGGTATAAAGGTAAAAAGAATTTAAGTGGCCGGAAGCGAATACCTTGTAAACCACTGACTTATTTCCCGCTTGCGCCAAGGTTACAACGACTATTTGCAACCAAACACATAGCAGGTGAGATGAGTTGGCACCATAAAAACTCTCTAGTAAGAGAAAGAGGGACAATGACACACCCAAGTGATGGAGAAGCGTGGAAACATTTCGATAGAGAGCATCCAGAATTTGCAAGTGAGCCTCGCAATGTTCGCCTAGGTTTGTGTACAGATGGATTTTCACCTTATGGCCAATTCGGGAAGTCTTACTCGTGTTGGCCCGTGATTGTAACCCCGTACAACTTACCCCCTTGGTTATGCATGAAGAGGCAATTTATGTTCTTATCTATGATCGTTCCAGGTCCTAATAACCCTAAAGCAAAATTGGATGTCTACCTCCAACCGTTGATCAAAGAGTTGAAAGAACTTTGGGAAACCGGTGTGGATACCTATGATGTCTCTAAGAAACGTAACTTTCAATTAAAAGTGGCACTACTATGGACGATCAATGATTTTCCTGCATATGGCATGCTTTCCGGTTGGTCCACAGCCGGATACCGTGCTTGTCCTTATTGTCTTCAAAAAGATCCTAAATCCTTTTTTCTGAAACATAGTTGAAAGGTTTGTTGGTTCGATTGTCATCGTACTTTCTTGAAACATGATCATCCTTTCCGCAACAATTGTAAGCATTTTCTAAAGAATAGGAAAACTGAGGATACCACAGTTGCAATCAAATTAACCGATGCTGAAGTCTGGGATTCGGTAAAAGGTTTACCAAAAGTTGTCGAGTCTTCTGCTGAAGAAATGAAAAGTTTGAAAGACGACAAAACTGAAGGTTGGTGGAAACAAAGCATATTCTAGGAACTCCCTTATTGGAAGACATTGTTGATTCGATACAACTTAGATGTTATGCACATTGAGAAAAACTTTTTTGAACAGCTTATCAACACGGTGATGAATGTAACAAAGAAAACTTCATTTGGCCCTAAGGGTAAAGCTGACTTTCTTGAGTATTGCTTGAAATGACCCATATCATCTAGGTTTGTTTTAGAGACAGCGGAGAAGAAGGCTCTATGCGAATGGGTTGCTAGTTTGAAATTCCCGGATGGTTATGCTTCAGATTTGAGTCGGTGTGCTGACCATAGAAATTTGGTGTTACATTCCATGAAAAGTCATGATTGTCATGTCCTTATGGAACGGTTACTTCCTGTTGCATTGAAACATTTACTCCCGAAGAATTCTTGGAATGCTATAACTGAGATAAGCCAATTTTTTAGAGACTTGTGTACTTCTACGATTAAAGTTGATTCCATGGAACATCTAGAGTCAAGAATTGCGGAGATATTATGCAAGTTAGAAATGATATTTCCCCCTTCTTTCTTCAATTCCATGGAGCATTTACCTATTCACTTACCTTATGAAGCGAAAGTTGGAGGACCTTTCCAATATCGATGGATGTATCCATTTGACAGGTTCCTTAATCATTTGAAAGAGAAGGTTGGCAACAAAGCTCGGGTCGAGGGTTCCATATGCAACGCTTTTTTGTTAGAGGAAATTTCTAATTTTTGTTCCCTATATTTTGAAGATCACATTGACACAAAAGCGAAGGACTTGGAGGTTGGTGTGAATTCCGATAACCAACTAGATTCAAATATACTCGAGTTGTTCAATGATGACTTGGGAAATACTACCAGGAAATGTATAACGAGGTACTTAAATGAAAAAGAGTTTGAAGAAGCTCATTTTTATGTGCTAAGAAACTGTGGGCAATTTTTAGAGACTTATGAAAAGTAAGTTGTTGATTCATTATTACACAAATAACTTTTCGTAATAAAATTAATTCATTATAGTTAAAACGTACATTACTCATTAAAACATGTCTTGATGTCACGACTTATTATTAGGGAATTTGAGACGTACATCAAACTCACATATCCTGATGTCACGTCTTATGATGATGTTTGGAGCAAACATGACAAAAGTTTTTCGAAATGGTTGGGGTTCAACAGGTAGTCTCGCGATCGGGCATGAGTGCCCGGTGGAGGTCTAACGAAGAGTTGGTCCAGACTACGCTTATGAATGTTTCAATTTCTTATTAACTAATAATTAATATTGAGAATATAACATCTTAATATAATTAATATATTGTTTTATTGATATATAGGCTTATAGATTGAAGGATCCTTTAATAATAGCTCTAGCAGGGGGTCCAAGTAACTGGGTGAGGAAATGGAGAAGATATTCTATCAATGGCTATAAATTTCGTGCTTTTAAAGAGGGAGTTGATGTTCCGAAAGCTACTATAAGCAATGGGGTTTGTGTGAGTTCTACTGAAGGGTTGGACTACTACGGAACCCTTAATGAAGTAGTTGAGCTTTCTTATTATACCGAGCACAGAATTTATAAAGCCATATTGTTTAAATGTGATTGGTTTGATAATTCCCCACAGGGAGTTAGTATCCATAAGGTATACGGACTTGTCGATGTAAACTTAAAAAAGAAACTTCGTGGACATAACCCATTCGTGGCAGCTTTTCAAGTGGATCAAGTGTGTTATGCTCCTTATCCAACCACTAAGAAAGATAATCAATGGTCCGCGGTTTTTAAAATCAAGGCACGATCGCATGTTGATGCTCCTGTTGACGAAATTGTCTTCCAAGAAGATGTGGTTGTCAATAGTCAGTCAATTTCACCAATTTTGGTGGAAGAGACACAAAGTGAGGATGAATATGAAGTGGTTGTTGAAAGGGGTGAAGGGGAGTATGACAAGGACATCGGTGAAGAAAAAGAAAAAGATGATGAAGATGAAGAAATTCAACTAGTACAAAATGAGGAAGATGAGGAAGAAGTCGGAATACTTTTTTCAGATGATGAAAGTTTGTTGATTTGTAGTGATAGTGATAGTGAGGGTCACTAGTTAATTGTAATCTATTTGTCAAAATACAATTATAATCAAATTTGAAACTTTGCATTGTAATTCAAAAAGTTTGCTCACGGTTTTTATATATTGAACTACCTAACAATTTCCATTGTATATAGCTTTTACTTATGGCAGGTGGGTTTATCAGACGAATCATAGGTAGCACTAGTCTTTCACGTCGTGCTGATGATGAGCGGAACAAGGAGGATGTTGCCTTTCACGAGCAGGAGCAAGAGCAAGAGCAAGAGCAGGTGGCGATCCCGACGACACAGCAGGAGAGTACGCGGATTATTTTGTCTCGCAATCCTGACATAGGCCAGTGGTAAGTGTCTAATTAATATATAGAATACTTTTATTATCGCTAACTTTATTTTATTATCACTTTTACGCTAACTTTTATTATCTTTTATTATCGCGTTCGTTCTAATATGTATCTTTTTCAGGTGGGACGACAAGTCGATCAAGCAATACGTTACTTGGTCTTTTATTCGTACCATAGGCCGAGAATACTTCACCAAATGGAGTGAAGCGAGCCACTACCAGCGTAGGCGGATGTGGGATTACTTTCAGGGATATTTTATTACGGTTCTATCTATTACTTTCAAAACGTGTAGTTATACAATTTCAGCAATTACTAACAAGTTGTTTATGATGAAATAGAATCATGTGAACTCGGTCGATCCGAACTACGACCCGAAGCCCGAATGGCAAAAACAGGTCACGAGGCGAATTACCTCACTTGTTAATGGCCTCAAGTATAACAAAAATAGGTCGGATTGGGTGCCTGAAACTTGGTGGGAAAATATTAGAAATAGGCCCGAAAGCGATCCCGAATTTGCCAAGAAGTCTAACATAAACAAGGTTAATAGACGGTCAGGTGGCGAGAAAGCTTTGGCACCCATACTCTAGGCCGGAAGAGTTGTGCTGATGCGTTTAAAGAATTGGTAAGTCCTTTATTTTTTACTTCACAAATTGCATATTAATTATGAAGGATTAATATTGCCGATATATCACTTAATGTTTTTATACTACTTTCAGGTTGATCCTACGCCGTACAAATTGTTTGAGAAAACAAAGAAAAACAAGAAGGGCGAGTGGGTTAATCCTAGAGTAGTTAAGACAAACGTAAGTTTGTCTAATAATTACTAAGAAGTTTTTTTTTTATATCCAATTTTAATACTCTTTATTAGCTTCGTTTTGTTTTGATTACTTAATGTTGTTAATTATATAATTTTTTTTATGTTGGTTCAGGAAGCTTACACCGAGGAGATGAGTCAGCCAACGCCAACTGGCGAGACTCCAGACGAATTCCGTGCATTCTACAAAGCGGTAGATGGATTCGATAAGAAGTCGAGGCTCTTCGGGATAGGAGACAAGGGGAAAGAAGTGTGGTATGATCCACCTTACAACAAAAGTGCACGCGCATCTTTCTCCTACAATCCTACATATTACACTCGATTCGCAAATGAGAATACTCAAATGAAGGAGCAGTTGAATGCACTTGCGAATGAAGGAGAACATGAGAGAGCCGCCCGACTTGCCCTTGAAGCACAAGTACGGGCCAATCAACAACAAATGGAGAGCCAAGCCGCGCAAATGGCAGCCATGCAAGCGGCTATGATGAGATTTCTTCCCCCGGACTTGTGCAACAACTTCCCTCCTCCACGTCCAAGAGATGGCAACGCGGACGACGGGCACGGTTTTGGAGGAGGTACCGTTACCCCCTTAGGTTAGCAATTTATCATCTACTAAGTTAGGGAACCCGTTGAATTTGTAAGCTTTTAAAAACAAAGTTGTATGAATTTGTTTAACATTTTATGTAATGAATTCTTTTTCCAATTTCCATCGATCTTCCCCTTTATTTTTAATGCTTTTTGTTGATTCCTGACCATGCGGTCGATGTGAGTATGAATTACCGCTTTGCGGTGAACGAATGTATTTTCTGTATTGCAGGTTTTGTTGAAATTTTCAACGTTTAAAACAATGTAAAAAACGCATTGTGGCTGGACAGCAGGCTACTGTATCCAGCCACTACTCTATTAAGTACTGACGGAAGATCCGTCAGTAAAGTCAAGATTGACTTGACTGTACTGACGGAAAATCCGTCAGTAAAGTCAAGATAATTTTGACTTTCCTGACGGACAATCCGTCAGTACAGTCAAGTAAATCTTGACTTTACTGACGGATTTTCCGTCAGTAAGTCAAGATTATGTTGACTTTACTGACGGATTTTCCGTCAGTACAGTCAAGTCAATCTTGACTTTACAGTTCAATTGCCTAACGAAACATCCGTCAGTAATTTCAATTACTGACGGAATTTTCGTCAGAAGTCTTTTTTTCCTTACCAATTGAAGTGACGCGCGTTACTGACGGAAATTCCGTCAGTAATTGAAATTACTGACGGATTTTCGTTGTTACTGACGGATTTTGTCCGTCAGTTTCCCGTGTTCGTTTTGTAGTGCATATTAGCTGTCCGTGTATCATATCGTGCATTGAATAAGAATACGGTCATAGATGATGATATATGCATCATAAGAATAATAGCATTAAGGTAGTAAGGAAAATAGCTTACCTGGATTGTAGCCTTTTACTAAAGTAGAGGTCACTATTACGATGACGTTGCACTGACCACTGTATTTTATAATTTCATCATTGTAATCAAGGCTAAACTGTCTCCATAACTTCAATTTGATAAGATTATTACTGCATAAACTAGTGCAGTAAAGGATTATTTCTTTGTACAACACAAGATATATCAGTGCTCGGATTGAGAATTTACTACCTCTTGTCTCGGATTTCGAGAGAGGTTGTATCTTTTTCCACATATTCGTTCAATAAGACTCTGTATACATCTTTTAAAAATCGAACATTTTATATTAATAAAGTAGCCACATGAAAGTGGAATTAGTAGTTCAAGGTATGCTAAGAGGCACGTGTAAGAACTTCCGGTTTGAGTCGGCGTTGGTGTAATGTGTTGAATAATACGAAGTCAAACCTGTGTCTTGGGATTATGAATCCTTCTGATGTAATATTTTTAATAGTAGTGTTAAACTGAAACTTAAGCATAATCTTGCTCTCACTAACACCCCGGTATGGGGATTTGTTCGGTCCTATAGCAAAGTTTTTTATTACATAAACATCTCCCTCACTGAGCTTTGATCAAAATTTTCCAATGTTAAAGTCACCATATATTGTAGCATGAACGTAATCGCCCGGGTAACGTATATAATTAAGGGTAATTAGTAAGTACTGACGCTATAATAGATAGAAATATGTAATATATTAAAAACTGTAGAAAGATTCTTCTAACATACCTCTTCGTCGATAAGGACCATATCTATGCATATTGTTTGACGGATTTTTTCCTGAAGATTTATTACTTCCCATAGTCGAGAAACACGAACCTTGATTTGTCCAGTTGTCTTGCTTTCGTTTAGCTCGTTGATGGTTACGTAAGAACTGAAAAGGATAATACAGAACAGTTGAATAAAATGCTCGTAAAGAATAAATAATAATGTGAATGGAGATATTTGAACAAAGCATACCTGGATTTGGATGATGCCATTGTTACAACTAATTATGAAGATGGTTTATGTAATATGGAATGGATATATTGTGTGAGGATTCTGAAATACAAAGGCGCGTGTATTTATAGCATATGTAGTCCTAATATCAATCATATTCTATATTCTAAAGGATACAGGAAACTGAAGACTTCATATGGTACTTGGACATGGTTGTTAGCTGGAGAATGGAGTTTGAATGAGATTATATGTAGTAGAATACCTATTTTTTCCTATTTTCATGATGTAATTAGTTTATGGCTGTGTTAGGATATCTACAGGAGTCAGGAGTAGGAGTTATGGCAGAAGTTAAACAGTAGGTCTTGCTTAAGACGGGTCGGATCTTACAACGGGTATTTTGTGAGAGGAAATGGGTAGAGGGGACAAGGTGGGCACCCCCCATGTGCTCTCCACTCACCCTTGATGGGTATTTTGTGAGAGAATATGGTATCCGTCTTAAGCTTAAGACGGATACCTCCGTCTTAAATAAGAATTTGTGGAAGTTAAATTCCTAGGACACCTAAAACGTGTCATGTTATTTTAGATTATCATTATTTCTGTAACAACCCAAAAAGTACCCGATTTTTCTAGTAAAAATATTTACTAACACTTTTCAGTAGAACTTAAGTTTTTAAAATAGAAATTTTTGTTCCGAGTCTTATTTTGAAATTCCGCGTTCGTATTTGGAATTTTTGAGAGATTTCGTGAAAAGACCGTTTTTAGTCATCTTTGACTTTTCTTGACTTTTAAGTCGTCTTTGACTTTTCTTGACTTTTTAAAAGTCGTCATTGACTTTTCTTGACTTTTAAGTCGTCCTAAAATTTTCTTGACTTTTAAGTCATCTTTGACTTATCTCGACTTTGAAGTCGACTTTGACTTTCGTTGACTTTTTCCCGACTCGCCTTATAAGTTTGAAGACCGAAATTTTATTTAAAAAATTAATATTTTTAATTTATTTTTATTTAGAATTATTAGAATTTATGATAATTTAATAAAATTATTTTGAATTTATTCGGAATTTATAATAAGGTTTTACGGTTTTAACCCAAACGTCATTTAACTATTCCCGGGTCAACTTAAGTCCCGAAACCCGACTTTGACATGAGTCATACGCCCCATGTCACTTTTTTTCCCCTCATATTAGATCTTTTAATAATATGATTAAACTAATAAAAATATCTAAGATATTTGTAACTTTATCGGTCTGTCAACTTAAACTCCGCAAATCGCTTAAAAACAGACCCGATTCCTCTCCATTTCACACGTCTCTTTTTCCTCTCTTAGGCCTTGATATTTTCATTTCTTTTGATTACAATAACATAAGATCTTGATAATTGATTTAATTAACTTAATATTTAATCAATTACCGTAATATATTTATTTAAACCGAGTCAATTCCGTAACAACAATTTCAAAACCCGACTCATTATTTCTTCTATAACTACACGGCTCACACACCCCACTTTACTCACTAACAACTTTTCATTTTACAATAAATCAAATTAAGATCTAATTAATCGTTCTTTATCGTTCTTCATTCGTTCTTCGTCGTTCTTCATTCGTTCTTCGTCGTTCTTGAGCAAAATCATCATAAAACTTCATTTCTTATTTAAATCCATCCTAACTTATATTTCTAGAATCTCCTCTTCGCTCTCCATCTTCAAGTACGGTTTAATTTCAAATCCGACAAAATCGTTTTCAACATTTAATTATGGAAAATCAAGTTTAAGTTCTAATAATGTTTTTCTTGTCATTTCTTATAGGGGAAGATGTTGAAGACGAGTTTGGTGACTCGTATATTTTAGGAGAAGACTAGAAGACGGGTTTCTTAGTTCTTAGTTCTTATATTTTGGTGCTACTTGATTTTGTGCTAGCTAAGGTAACGATTCCGAGTTACTCGACGATTTAATGTTACATAGCTTTTGTTTCTTTTGTTTTTGGTTCATCTTTCGTTTTTGTTCATATTATTATGATTTATGGATTCTTATTAGTAACATGATAAGTGGTTATGATTTTCATGTGGTATGGTATCTTTAATATGTTAGTGTTCTTGGCATTTTTTTATGATTTGTTCATGATCATGCTTTTGTATGAATGGTTGTTAAATTGGTTGTTAAAAATGGATGTTGTTAATTAAAAACATGTTAGAACTAATTGGGAATTTTGGGGTGTTTGAACCGTGGGAAATGGCTGGAAAAACAAGCCCAAACCGGCCGGTTCAGGCCCGGTTCAGGCCGGTTCAGGCCGGTCCTGGTCCGGTCTGGATTGGTCCGGTTTTGGTCCGTTGGTTTTGTGTCGATGTTTGATTGTTTTGTTGTTGTTTTGACGGGGTTTAAATATGTTAAGCATGCGGGAAAATATTAAGAAACGGTTTTAAAAATGTCAAACCAAAACAGCCCAAATGGGCCGGTTTATTCTCGGCCCAAATCAGCCCGTGGGTCCCTTTCATGGACTTGTGACGATTTTTGAGTTATGGTTATTTTATCGTGTTTTGTAATATTTAGCAAGTGAGAAATGTTAATAAGTAAAATATTTAATTAAAAGGTTTTTCATAAAATTATTATTTCTCACATGTTAGAATTTATAATACGAGACCGTAGTTTAATTTGAGATCCTCAAGTCAAGCGGGTTTTTGTATGATTTTAATTATTCACATGTTAGAAGTTGGAATAAATAACATGAATTGAATATGATGATTCTTGTTCAAGCCGAGATGACTAAGACTCTGTTTCTAGCCGGTGTGACCAAACGGGTTTGGTCAAACTACGATCTAGTCAGCCCCGTTTTGACTGATGACCCGTCGCGGGACTCGGGTCGGGGATTTGTCTTCAGGTAAGGTTTTATTTAATGAATGAATGAATGAGCCTTAGTAGATATGAGGCGATATGATATTTGAATATCATTTATATGCAATTAGTCACATGATAGGAAGTGTTCCCGTGACTGTTTAATTGTATGATATATGTCGTGTTGACTAAGTACCCATAGAGAATTATGAGTATATGGCGTCTTGACCATTCTAATTCTAAATGAGTAGCTTGGACCATGACATTGATAGGCCTTACCATCTTTAACGAGTATATGTTCATGGCTTGATAGCTTTTGTGTCACTGGCTTGCGGCCTTTTGATACAAGAGGGGGCATGGCATCCTAAGAGTTCCGCTTTGGGAAGGGAGCCAGCTTAAGTACTAGCCCTCTCTGCTTAGGGGGTCGCCTAGTAGGGTTTCTCATAGACGGTTATGTCATGGGACGGGGAATGGAATAGCTGTTGTCGCTAGGTCTGATCAGCTAGGACTAGGATGTTTTCCTACCTTGTGGTATAGCCTCGAGTTACAGAAGTCGACTATTGACTGTCCTAAGAACTTATGCCTGTTTGTAGCCGGATGGTCTTTCATGTTTGAGATTCTATTGAAGTTTTAGAAGGTGAGATGCAAGCCGGCTAAGATTGATAGAGTTTGGATTACCGATTGTTAACTGATAAGATGATTACGTGTTGATTAGGGTTTGAGGGTATCATGGCCATGTTAACGGTAACCTCTGAGCTAGCATACCAGCTTCCCTACCTCGTGTTATAGTTTATTATCGGATTCACATGATAGCTTTCATATGCTAGGTTATATGTTAGGTAATTGTTTCATAACATGAAAAGCATATCATATATGTTAAGGTTTTGTATTTTCCATGTACATTGCTTTTATGTTATTCATGTTTAATTAAACTCGAC